>CM035438.1:21447364-21449864 GCA_020310875.1 Ceratopteris richardii
GTCTTCATCTTTAGTCTTCAATGATATCCTGTAATCCAATCATGGATTTAAACCTGCATAGCTTGCTCCCATCCAAAGCTTTTGTAAGTAAATCTGCACATTGAATATTAGTGGACACATATGATAATTGGATTTCTTTGCTAAGTAGTTTCTCCCTCACATAGTGGTAATGAACCTCTATGTGTTTTGTCCTAGCATGATACACAGGATTAGCAGCTAGATGGAGTGAACTTGTGTTATCACCAAATATGATAGGTGGCCTTGTATATAGGCCCAATTCTGAGTATAGTAGCTTCAACCATATTGATTCTTGAGTGGCATTGGCTAGCCCTCTGTACTCTGCCTCAGTAGATGATAGAGCCACTGTGGGTTGTTTCTTGGATGACCAAGAAATTGGTTTATCACCTGCAAAGCATATGTAACCAGATGTACTCCTCCTGTCATCCTTACAACCTGCCCAATCTGCATCTGAGTATACCTTGATATCAATGTCTGATGAATATGGATAATACAAACCATGATTTTGTGTTCCCTTTAGGTACTTTACTATCTTCTTGGCTGCCTCCAAATGTGGTACTCTTGGCTTATGCATAAATTGACTAAGTACACTAACACCATATGAGATATCAATTCTAGTTAAGGTAGCATAATTGAGACTACCTACCAAACTTTGGTAACCTGTAATATCCTTGAGTTCTTCTCCTTCATGTGCACTGAGTTTGTGGTTGACCTCCATAGGAATGTTTGAGACTTTAGCTTCCTGCAAATTAAACTTCTTGACCATGTCCTGAATGTACTTCTTCTGAGTAATGTATATACCTGAATTTGTGTAGACCAATTCAAGTCCTAGGAAGTACTTCAATAATCCAAGATCATTGATCTTGAATTCCTTCATCATTTGACCTTTGATGTGTCTGATTCCTTGAACATCATTTCCTGTAATAATGATGTCATCAACATAGACACACAAGTATATTACCTCTGAATTGTTCTTCTTTATAAACAATGAAGTATCTGCTTTACTCATCACAAATCCTTGATCCAAGAGATAGGTTGTCAACCTATAGTTCCATGCTCTAGGTGCCTGCTTCAATCCATACAGAGCTTTCTTCAATTTGCAAACATGATTTACCTTATTGGGATCTTCATAGCCAGGTGGTTGTGACATGTAGACTTCCTCTGAAATCCATCCATTCAGAAATGCATTCTTCACATCCAATTGGTACATGTTCCAATTCTTGGATGCAGCTACACTCACCATAATCCTGATAGTTGGCATCTTTGCCACAGGAGAAAATGTCTCCTCATAATCAATGCCTTGGGTTTGTGCAAAACCCTTGGCCACCAACCTAGCTTTGTACCTGCTTATTGAACCATCTGAGTTCCTTTTGAGTTTGTAGATCCATCTGGATCCTATCACCTTCATGGAGTCCTTCTTGGGTACCAAGTCCCAAGTATCACTCTCCTTGAGAGCCTCCATTTCTTCATCCATTGCTTCCTTCCATTCTGGTTTAGTAATGGCTTCCTCAAATGTACCTGGTTCTTCACTTAAGATGTCCTTTGCAAGATATACAGAGTGTTTGGTTACAAGTGAAGTATCATATCCATACCTAATAGGTTTCTTCTTTTCCCTTGAAGATCTCCTCATAGCTTGAGTTGAGGATTCTGGATTGTCTTCAAGTTGCTTCATCTTCATCTTCCCTTTTGATTTCCAAGCTTTGAATTCTTCAATATTGATGGTGTCTTCATCATCTGAACTTGTATCCTCATTTTGAGTTGGTTCTTGCCTGACAAGCTTTGGAAAGTCTTCCTCCATATCATAAGGTAAACTTACTTTCCTGCACTCATTATCATACCATGAATCATTTTCATCAAAGATTACATCTCTGCTTACCTTGAAGCCTTTGTTTGAGGGGTTATAGAACCTGTATCCTTTCTGATTCAAATCATAACCAATAAAGATACACTTCTCAGCCTTAGGGTCTAGCTTTCCCCTTACCTGTGAGGGAATATGCACATATGCAACACACCCAAAGATCTTGCAATGATCCAGAGATGGTCTCTTACCATGCCAAGCCTCATAGGGTGTCATTCCATCAAGTGTCTTTGATGGCAACCTATTGATCAAGTATGTGGCAGTAGATACACTCTCTGCCCAAAGATAATTTGGTAGTTTCTTCTCATTGAGCATAGACCTAGCTGTCTCCACAATGAGTCTATTTCTTCTTTCAGCTACCCCATTTTGTTCTGGAGAGTACCTTGTGGTAATCTCCCTCTTGATGCCTCTTTCCTGCAAGAACTCTTCAAAGTCATTGGAGAAATATTCTCCACCACCATCAGACCTTAATCTCTTCAATTGTCTACCTGTTTGATTCTCTACTAATGCAAGATACCTTTTGAAACAATTAAATACTTCATCTTTATGTTTCATGAAGTACAAGATAGTCCATCTGCTATAATCATCTATAAAAGATACATAGTACCTTGATCCAGATATGGA
>CM035438.1:21454864-21459864 GCA_020310875.1 Ceratopteris richardii
TCCATTTACACATGTAAATGTTCCTACACTCAATACTCTCAGCCTGATCACAATTAGAAGCTGAAAATTTGTACAGAGGTCAATCACCTATAGACTTAGACTTGTACAAAAGCATTTCACAAAAGATCTAACAGAGAAAGAGAAAACTCAGAAACATCGGGCGCAAATGTTTTGTCATTTCTGAAGGAGTTTACAACTGAATGATGAGAGAGATTTCAACTAACTTCTCATGTGTCTAATGACTCTTGAAAAAATCAATTACTCTATTCTCATGCTCTCTGATACTTGCCCCGACGTTTTCCATAGTATTTATAGGCAAACATTTACAAACTTATGACTAATCAAAAGTATAAGTGACCTATATCTGAACTAATGTACATATGTGTACATATCTTCCAAATTCTGAATGTGTCCTTCCTTCATGCTTCACAACTTGTTCTGTTCTCAAATCCTTGACTTCATTTCCATGTCAAAACATCAATTGGTGATTGTCCTGCACCAACAGCTCCCTCTCAATCATCAATTGAGGTTTTCTCTAACTTCTTTATGCCTACCATGTCTTTAAACTTCTATAGCTTTGGTCCATCCAAGCTTTTGGTAAGCATATCAGCTATCTGATCTTTAGCTGAAGTATGTATGATTTCAATCTCTTTGTCCATCATGTTATCTCCATATATGATAGGTGTACTCTGTATAGTGTCAAAACTCTTCATTAGAGTCTTAAGCCATATTACTTCCTTTGCAGCTTCAACCATGCCTTTGTACTCAGCTTTTGTAGATGATAAAGCAACTGTATGTTGCTTCTTTGAATACCAAGAGATTAACTTATCTCCCACATAACACATGTATCCATAAGTTGACTTTCTATCATCTGGATTACCTGCCCAATCTGCATCACTATAAATCTTGATGTTTGTATCTGATGTAAAACCATAATACAAACCTTCTTTGAGTGTATCCTTAATGTACCTCAACACTCTTTGACCTGCAATCCAATGTTCTTTCCTAGGACAATGCATAAATTGAGATAATACTCCAACTACATATGACAAGTCAGGTCTAGTTAATGTAGCATAGATAAGGCTACCAACCAAACTCTGATATTGTTTCATGTCCTTGAACTCTTCACCTCCATATCTGCTTAATTTGTGATTCACCTCCATTGGAGTAGGTGCCACCCTGCAATCATTCATTTTAAACTTGATTAACAAGTTCCTCAAATACCTTTCTTGAGTCACATACACTCCATGTTGAGTATATGAAATCTCCATGCCCAAGAAGTATGACAAATCTCCCAAATCACTGATTTTGAACTCTCTCTCCATCTGCTTCTTTTGACTTTGAATGCCTTTCTCATCTGTACCTGTAAGAATTATATCATCAACATATATGCACATGTATATGAACCCATCATCACTTGCTTTAACAAGCAAGCTACTATCTGCTTTTGATACTTGAAATCCAAGTTCTTTCAAGAACTTTACAAGTCTATAGTTCCATGCCCTTGGGGCCTGCTTCAAGCCTACAAAGCTCTCTTGAGCTTACATACATGATCTGGATACCTTCCATCTCTGAATCCTTGAGGTTGCTCCATGAAAACATCATCTGAAATATAACCATTCAAGAAAGCATTTTTCACATCTAATTGACATAATTTCCAACCTTTGCATGCAGCAATAGCTATGAGTGTCCTGATAGTTGTCATCTTTGCCACAAGACTATAGGTCTCATCATAATCAACACCATATGTTTGAGCAAACCCTTTCACAACAAGTCTAGCTTTGTACCTAGACACCCTTCCATCTGCAAACCTCTTTGTCTTGTAGACCCATTTGCATCCAATGATCTTTTGGCTATTTGGTTTAGGAACCAATTCCCAAGTTTGATTCTCCATCAATGCATCATATTCTTCCTGCATAGCTTTCTCCCAATTTTCCTTACCTTTTGCCTCTTCATATGTAGAAGGGTCTTCGTCTGTCTTAATCATATAAGCATAATCTTTGGTAGCCAAAAAAGAAGTATCATAGCTATACCTTGTAGGTTGCCTGTTGGTGCAGACCAATCACCAATTGAAGTTTGAAGGACAAAAGATGGAGATAAGTTTAAGACTTGAAGCAAAGAAGAAGGTTACATTCACAGATTGGAAGACATGTACACATATGTACATTAGTAAAGACATAGATCACTTAGACTTTTGATTAGTCATAAGCTTGTATATATTTGCCTATAAATACTTTGGAAGAGAGGAGACAATAGGAGAGTATGAGAATAGTGCATTTGTAAGTTGTAAGACTCATTAGAGTTCATGGAAATGAGAAGAAGTCTCTCTCATAACTCAGTTGTAAGTTTCTGAAAAATAGAAGAATTTTTGCGCCCGAAGTTTCTCTGTGTTCTCCTGGTGTAGTTAATCAATCTATGGCTAGAGTTTCAGCTTTCAATTGTAATCAGGCTAAGAGAATTGTGTGTAGGAACATTCATATGTAAAGAATGTTCACAGTCTTCTGAAACAGGCGCAGATTTCGAGTTCAATGAAATGAGTAGTGCTCAGTGCACAGTGTAAAGTTTTACACATATGATAGCTCAAAATCTAAGTTGAGAGATAAGCTATCTACAGCTAAAAGGATTTGATCAAACGGGTTCGACATTGGGAGAACCAAAGCTAAGAAGTTGCAGGTGTCAAAGTCGGTACTGCAGAGAAGCAGTTTTACACATAGGTAAAGTGTTTGAGTTATTTCTCAAAGTATACTCAGTCATTTGAGGAGATTTAAGTTGCAAAAGGTGCGCAACCTTAAGACAAAGCAACCTACAAAGTTTCATAAAAAACTTTACACAAATGGTCAGTAAATCAGAGATTAATCTGCAGCAGACTTTCATGAGAAGTTGAGGTTTTCAAAATAATTGATTTTCTGATAAGTTGGTAGAATGTTCTCTAATTTTGGTGGAGTCTAAAGTTGTTCTTGATATAGAGGTGGTCTAAATTCAAGTTCAACTTGTTCTTTTGGAGATTAACACTCTCCATCATTTGCCACTTGTGTCTTGATGACCTCCTGAGTTCTCCACTTCTTGAGGTTTCTGGTTCTTCATACTCAGGATCAAATCTTGGCATTTCTTCAACTTCAACCTGCACTTCATTATTCTCTTGTTCATCAAATATCTGAACCTTTGATTTACCTTTCTTTTGACTCACAACTTCTTCATCACCTGTATTAATATTGATTGTACCTGCATACCAAGTACCTTGCTCATCAAATGTAACATCCTTAGACACAATGAATTGTTTAGTGGATGGGCTCCACAATCTATAACCCATCTGCTTGTCATCATAACCAATGAACACATACTTTTCAGCTTTAGGTTCCAATTTGTGCCTTAATTGTGATGGCACATATGCATATGCTAAACACCCAAATACTTTGCAATGATCCAAGGTAGGTCTCTTACCCCACCAAGCTTCATATGGTGTCATACCCTGCAAGGCTTTACATGGTAACCTATTGACCAAATAAGTAGCTGTATTTACAGCCTCAGCCCACAAATAATTTGGGCAATTTTTCTCCTTCATCATGGATCTAGCAAACTCAACAAGAGTTCTATTCCTCTATTCTGCTACAACATTTTGTTGAGGAGAGTACCTGCAAGTGATTTCCCTTTTTATACCTGCATTCCACAAGTAATCACTGAACTCATTAGAGAAATACTCTCCCCCTCCATCTGACCTTAGTCTCTTCAATTTATGACCTGTAATTCTTTCTGCATATGCATGATAATGTTTGAATGTACTAAATACTTCTGACTTATCTTTGATCACATAGATAGTGATCCATCTGGTAGCATCATCAACATAAATCACATAGTACCTTGAACCATTTATGCTGAAATCCTTTGATGGTCCCCACACATCTGTGTGTACCAACTCAAGCTTCTCTGAATACATAAAACCATGCTTGGAATAGGATTGCTTATGAGCCTTACCTAATTGACATGCCTCACATCTGTATGTCATATGTTGACCTGCAACATTAGGCAATCCAAGCACTGAACCATTGTTAATCATGTCTTTGATACCTCTTTCATTGAAATGTCCAAGCCTCTTGTGCCAAAGATATAACTCAGAGATCTTATGTCCTCCATATGTGAATAAGGCATGACCAACATTGCCTTGAATCTTCAGTGTGAAAAATCTTCCTTCTTTCTTCCCTGAAACAATTTGTTTATACCCATTGCTAGGGTCTTCCACAAACACTCCTTCATTAGTGAACCTCACTTCATAAACTTTTTCAACAATTTGTCCTACACTTTTCAGATTCTTAGGAATTGTAGGAACATACAAGACCTTACTCAATAAGGTGCTACCATCCTTGGCCTTCACTGATCCAATTGACTTCACATTGTGCTTTGTATTGTCACCTGTCTGAACAACATGATTAGATACCTTATTTTCCAAATCAGTCATCAATGCTATGTTACCACTCAGGTGATTGCTACACCCTGAGTCAATGTAGAAGACTCTTTGATCTTCACTTTGCCTTTCACAAGTTGCATTCATTATCAATGTTGAATCCTCCTTCTGATCTGAAGCATAATTGTAATAGGTATTGTTGTAATGTTGACTTTGGAATCCTCTACCTGCATTTCTTCCAAAGTAACCCCTACTACCTCTACCTCTAAAATTACCTCTTTGATTTCTGCCACCTCTTCCTCTTAAATTAAAATTCTGATTATATCCACCATTACTCTGATTATTATGCCAACAATCATTAGCTAAATGATTTGTCTTACCACAAATCCAGCAAGCTTTGACTCCATCTTTGTTACTCCTGCCTCTTCCTCTACCTTTACCACCTCCTCTTCCTCTTAGGAAGTTAGCTTGACTAGTTGTGCCTTCATCTTCATATGCTTGTTGCTTTCCTTTGCTATTTTTCTTCTTATCCTTTGAGTACATTGCATGACCTGTACTCTTGTCACTTTCACCTTTGACATCCTGCTCAAAGGTTAGCATA
>CM035438.1:21484560-21489560 GCA_020310875.1 Ceratopteris richardii
GCGCAATTTTTCTTCATTAACTCAGAAAATTACAACTGAGTGATGAGAGCTAACACACATAACTTTTTCTCTATCTCTTGACTCCTAATTTTCTCAAACTTGACTTCTACAAATGCTCTCATGTGCTCTCCATACTTTGCCCCGACTTTTCTCAAGGTATTCATAGATAATTTGTACATACTTCTTACTAAACAAAAGATCTAAGTCATCTATGACTATGCTAATGTACATATGTGTACAAGACAACATTCTGACATCTTCTTCATTTTGCAAATGTCTTCCTTTGCTTCATTCTGACCATAAGCACTATCCAAGATCTGTATAATCACTAATTTGTGATTGGTTTGCTCCAACAGCTCCCCCTCAATCACTAATTGTGATTATTCCATTCTTCTTCACTCCTTCCATCTCCTTGAATCTCTGTAGCTTAGGTCCATCCAAGCTTTTTGTCATCATATCTGCCACTTGTTCTTTTGTTGGAGTGTACATCACTTCAATCTCTTTATCAAGTACCTTTTCCCTCAAGAAATGATACTGTATCTCTATATGCTTAGTCCTTGCATGAAAAACAGGGTTAGCTGCCAAATACAAAGAACTCATATTGTCTCCAAAAATTATTGGAGTACTATGATCAATCTCAAAACTTTTCATCAAGGTCTTCAACCATATGACTTCTTTTGCAGCTTCTACCATTCCCTTATACTCAGCCTCTGTGGATGATAAAGCAACTGTGTGTTGCTTCTTTGAACACCAAGACACTAACTTATCTCCAATATAACATAGATATCCATGAGTAGACCTTCTATCATCTGAGTCACCTGCCCAATCTGCATCACTAAACACTTTGATTCTTGTGTCAGAAGTGAAACCATAGTACAAACCTTCACTTAGGGTTCCTTTAATATATCTGAGTACCCTTTGGGCTGCAATCCAATGAGTCTTCTTTGGACAATGCATGAATTGTGACAACACACCTACTGCATATGATAGGTCTGGCCTTGTCAAGGTAGCATAGATTAGACTACCTACCAAACTCTGATATTTCTTCATGTCATTGAACTCTTCACCTCCATACCTACTTAATTTATGATTTACCTCCAATGGTGTGGTTGAGGTCTTGCAATCTTCCATGTTGAACTTGGCTAGAAGATTCTTCAAGTATCTCTCTTGTGAAACATATACTCCATGTTGAGTATACACAATCTGCATTCCTAGAAAATAAGATAAGTTTCCCAAGTCACTTATCTTAAACTCCTTCTCTATTTGCTTCTTGAGTTCATTGATTCCTTGAGCATCTGTTCCTGTAACAATAATATCATCAACATAAATGCACATGTAAATATATCCATTTTCACTTGCCTTCACTAGCAAGCTACTATCTGCCTTAGATGCTTGAAATCCACATTCATTCAAGAACTTGACCAATCTGTAATTCCAAGCTCTTGGGGCTTGCTTCAACCCATATAAAGCTCTCTTGAGCTTACACACATAATCTGATCCAATTGATTCCATGAAACCTTCTGGTTGCTCCATATATACTTCATCTGCAATGTAACCATTAAGAAATGCATTCTTCACATCCAATTGTGATAATTTCCATCCTTTGCAAGCAGCAATAGCAATCAATGTCCTAATTGTAGACATCTTAGCAACAGGACTAAAGGTCTCATCATAATCTACCCCATAAGTTTGGGCATAACCTTTAACCACAAGTCTAGCTTTATATCTAGACACCTTACCATCTGCAAACCTCTTTGTTTTGTATACCCACTTGCATCCAATGACTTTCTGATTCTTTGGTCTTGATACTAATTCCCAAGTTTCATTTTCAAGTAGAGCATCATACTCTTCTTGCATTGCCTTCTCCCAATTCTGTTTACCTTTGGCTTCTTCATAAGTAGTTGGGTCTTCTTCTGTTTTCACAATGTAAGCATAATCCCTTGTTGTTAGGAAAGATGTATCATAGCTATACCTTATAGGCTCTTTCCTTTCCCTTGTAGACCTTCTGATTTCTGCACTTCTTGATGTTTCAGCCTCATTTGATTCTGGATCAAATCTTGGCCCTTCTTCTACATGATCCTGCACTCTACATCTAGAGTCAAATTCATCAACAATTTCTTCACATACCTTTACCTTTGCCTTTCCTTTCCTTTGAATTTCTTCAACACCTGCATACTCATTTGGTGATCCTGTATACCATGTGTTCTGCTCATCAAATGTCACATCTTTAGTAACAAGAAATTGCTTTGTGGATGGACTCCACAACCTGTAACCCATTTGTCTATCATCATATCCAATAAACACATACTTCTCTGCTTTTGGTTCTAGCTTATGTCTTAATTGTGAAGGAACATAAGCATATGCAATACATCCAAATACTTTACAATGATCAAGACTAGGCTTCTTACCCCACCATGCTTCATAAGGGGTTCCTCCATTCAAAGCTTTGCAAGGCAACCTATTCACAAGATATGTTGCAGTGTTAATGGCCTCTGCCCATAAGTAATTTGGACAATTCTTTTCCTTCATCATGGCTCTTGCAAACTCTACAAGAGTCCTATTCCTCCTTTCTGCTACTCCATTCTGTTGAGGGGAGTACCTGCAAGTCACTTCTCTTTTGATACCTGCATTCCACAAATAATCATCAAATTCTTTTGAGAAATACTCTCCCCCTCCATCTGATCTTAACCTCTTTAGCTTTTGTCCTGTGATCCTTTCTGCATAAGCATGAAAATGTTTGAATGTCTTGAAGACTTCTGATTTGTCCTTGATTACATACAAAGTAATCCACCTGGTTGCATCATCAACAAACAACACATAATATCTGGATCCATTTATACTATAGTCCCTTGAGGGACCCCATACATCTGTATGAACCAATTCAAGCATATTTGAATACTTGTATCCTGATTTGTTATAAGAACTTTTATGTGCTTTACCTAATTGACAAGCTTCACACTTGTACACCATATGTTGCCCTTCAATGTTTGGCAATCCAAGCACCACCTGATTCTTTGACATCTCCTTTATAGCTCTCTCATTGAAATGACCTAGCCTCTTATGCCATAGGTCTAATTCAGATACCTTTTGACCTCCATAGGTAAATAGTGCATGTCCCACATTACCTTGGACCTTGAGAGTGAACAATCTTCCCTCCTTTTTACCTGCAATTATGGTTCTATATCCCTGATTTGGATCTTGTACATAGACACCATCATTTGTGAATCTTACCTCATATCCTTTCTCCACAATTTGCCCTACACTTATCAAATTTTTAGGAATAGTAGGGACATAAAGTACCTTACTCAGAAGTGTACTTCCACTCTTTGTCTTCACTGATCCAATGCTCTCTACTTTATGTTTGGTATTGTCACCTGTTTGAACTGTATGTCCATTCACTCTTGCTTCCATATCAGTCATCAAGGATAGGTTCCCACTCAGATGGTTGCTGCACCCTGAGTCAATATAAAACACTCTTTGATCATCTCCCATTGATTCATGAGTTGCATTCAGGATAAGAGTCATATCATCCTTCTGATCTGATGCATAATTGTAATAATTATTGTTGTAGGACTGAGATTGGAAGTTTCTTCCACCTCCTCTACCATATGATGTCCTACCACCTCTTCCTCTGAAATTGCCTCTTTGGTTTCTGCCTCCTCTACCTCTTTGACTATAATTCTGATTATTGTATCCTCCACTTTGATTGTTATACCAACAATCATTTGCCAAATGATTTGTTCTGCCACAAATCCAACAAGCTTTAGCATTATCTTTGTTCTTACCTCCTCTTCCTTTACCTCTGAAATTTGTCTTCCCTTTTGTGAAGTTGGCTTGATTTGAGTTGCCTTCATCCTCATTCGATTGCTTTCCCTTGCCATTCTTTTTCTTATCTTTGGAGTACATAGCTTGGCTTGTACTTCTATCATTGTCTCCTTTAAGATCCTGCTCAAAGGTTAGCATGTGTCCTAGCAATTGATTAAGGTCAGGAGTAAAGTGATCAAGTGACAATTCTATGGACAATATAAAAGGCTTCCACTTCTCATCACCTCTTAGACCTGTAAGTATTTGTCTTACCAACTTTTCCTCTTCAATATCTTCATCCACTGCTCCCAAGCTATCTGCAATATCTTTCATTCTTGCCACATAATCTGAAATTGATTGTGAGCTCTTCTTCTTGAAAGTTGTGAACTCAGCCCATAGTGAGGACTTCCTTGACTTAGTTGTATTTTGGAAATGCTCTTCCAAGGCATTCCAAACATCTGTAGCACTTTCTAAACCTCTGATGTGAGGTAGAAGATAATCATTTACAGCCATGTAGATGATACTCCTTGCTTGAGCATCCTTTCTCATCCAAGTCTTCAACATTGCAAGTTCCTCCCTAGTAGGAATACTTGGATCTGCAAATTCTGGTTTTTCTTCATCTCCTGTAATGAATGATATAAGATCTTTGCTCATGAGGTGTGCTTCCATCCTCATGGACCATGCTGGATAGTTCTCCCTATCTAGCTTATCAATCTGCAAACTTTCTCCCATCTTGTATCCACCTGTGTATTGAAATCTTCAAGCTTTACAAACAATGTATGTACCTTTTACTTCGAGTTGAACTCCTTTTGCCTTTCTTGATGTCAATTTGTCTTCTCCTCGAGCTTTGACTCCAAGCTTTCACTTCTTGATCCTTCAAATGTTGAATCTTTTGAATCTACAGCAGTCGAGATCCTCCTTTTCTTCAAATTGATGTCTCCTGCTCTGATACCACTGATGGAGAATGTTAATCTCCAAAAGAACAACTTATTCTTGTGATTAGAGCACCTCTATACCAAGAATAAGTCAAAACTTTTCACACATTTAGAGGATCAACTTCTAATTATCAAAAAATGAACAAATCTGTGAAGAAGGTGATACACAGAAAAGTCTGCTGCACTATTTCCTTACATTGACTTATCAAATATGTAAAGTTTTTCATAAAACTTTGTACGAATGATCTCTTAGAGCTTGCG
>CM035438.1:21502060-21512060 GCA_020310875.1 Ceratopteris richardii
TCTAAGTCAGGTATCAATGATGATCACTTATTCTATATTGATTCAGGTTGCTCTAATCATGTAGCTGGCAATGTTGCATTACTTTCTGATTTGGAAGAACCCAAAGGCAAACATCAGGTACAGACAGGTGATGACACTAAACATTCAGTTGTCAAAGTTGGTAATGTCAAAACTAGTGATGGTAATCAGAATCTATTGAGCAGAGTCTTGTATGTTCCAACAATCACTAAGAACCTAATGAGTGTAGGTTAGATTGTTGAAAAAGGTCTACAGGTCAGGTTTACTCAACATGGTGCATATGTGGAGGATCCAAGACATGGATTCAGAAGGATAGCCAAGGGAGAAAAATCAGGTAGATTGTTTACCTTTGAACTTGAAGACACTAAGAATATTGCTTTGTACAACTATAAGGATCAAACACTATCAGAATTGGAGATTTGGCACAAGAGATTAGGTCTCATTGGAGAGAGGACCTTAAAGCAAATGAGTAGGGATCAATGTGTGCTTGGGATACCTAATGTATCCAAGCAACACATGATATACAAGTGTGGGGCTTGTCAATTTGGTAAGTCACACAGATTGCCATATAACAAGAAAGGTTTTATGCATGAAGATTATCTGGAATTGGTGCATACAGATGTTTGGGGACCTAGCAAGGAGCCATCCATATCTGGATCAAGGTACTATGTGTCCTTCATTGATGACTATAGCAGGTGGACTGTCTTATATTTCATGAAACATAAAGATGAAGTATTTAATTGTTTCAAGAGGTATCTTGCACTAGTTGAAAATCAAACAGGTAGACATTTGAAGAAGCTAAGGTCAGATGGTGGTGGAGAATACTTCTCCAATGACTTTGAAGATTTCTTGCAGGAAAGAGGCATCAAGAGGGAGATTACTACAAGGTACTCACCTGAACAAAATGGGGTAGCTGAAAGAAGGAATAGACTCATTGTAGAGACAGCTAGGTCTATGCTAAATGAAAAGAAATTGCCAAATTATCTTTGGGCCGAGAGTGTATCTACTGCCACATATTTAATTAACAGGTTGCCATCAAAATCAATTGATGGAATGACACCCTATGAGGCTTGGCATGGTAAGAGACCATCTCTGGATCATTGCAAGATTTTTGGTTGTGTAGCATATGTGCATATACCCTCACAGGTAAGAGGAAAGCTAGACCCTAAAGCTGAAAAATGTATCTTCATTGGTTATGATTTGAATCAGAAGGGATACAGATTCTACAACCCCTCAAACAAAGGCTTCAAGGTAAGCAGAGATGTCATCTTTGATGAGAATGACTCATGGTATGAGAATGAATGCAGGAAGGTTAGTCTACCTTATGACATAGAAGAAGACTTTCCCAAGCTTATCAAGGAAGAACCAATTCAGAAAGAGGACACAAGCTCAGATGATGAGGACACCATCAACCTTGAGGAGTTCAAGGCTTGGAAATCCAAAGGGAAAATGAAGATGAAGAAGCTAGAGGATATACCAGAATCCTCAACTCAAGCTATGAGGAGATCTCAGAGAGAAAGTAAGAAACCTATTAGATATGGGTATGATACTTCTCTTGTAACTAAGCATTCTGTATATCTTGCAAAAGATCTCTTGAATGAAGAACCAGGTACATTTGAAGAAGCAATCACTAAACCAGAATGGAAGGAAGCTATGGATGAAGAAATGGAGGCTCTCAAGGAGAGTGACACTTGGGACTTGGTACCCAAGAAAGAGTCTATGAAGGTGATAGGATCCAGATGGATCTACAAACTCAAGAGGAATTCAGATGGTACAATTAACAGGTATAAAGCTAGGTTGGTAGCCAAGGGTTTTGCACAAACCCAAGGCATTGATTATGAGGAGACATTTTCTCCTGTGGCCAAGATGCCAACTATCAGAGTTATGGTGAGTGTAGCTGCATCCAAGAATTGGAACATGTACCAATTAGATGTGAAGAATGCATTCTTGAATGGATGGATATCTGAAGAAGTCTACATGTCACAACCACCTGGCTATGAAGATCCCAATAAGGTAAATCATGTTTGCAAATTGAAGAAGGCTCTGTATGGTTTGAAGCAGGCACCTAGAGCATGGAATTACAGGTTGACAACCTATCTCCAAGACCAAGGGTTTGTGATGAGTAAAGCAGACACTTCTCTATTCATAAAGAGAAGTAGCACAGAGGTAATATACTTGTGTGTCTATGTTGATGACATCATTATTGTTGGAGACCTTTTAATCTCCAAAGGTTTGATCTACAATGACTTAAGAACACTTCTATGTCAGCTATAAACCAAACTTTACACAAACAATGTTCCTTTTTACCAAAACTTCAAACAACACTTCTCTGAGTGAAGAAGTGTCAACTTCAGAAAGTCTGCTTCAGATATCAACTTCTTTACCTGCACAAATCTTCAAATTTCTTCAAGTAAATGATGCACAAGTATTAGCAATACCTTTGCGCAATCATACTAGCCATTAGTTCTCAAAACTAATCACCAAAAGTTTAATTTGATCATTAAGATCAAATACATGTCAAAATGACTCTCAGAAGTTGCGCCTTCGACATAGCCAACTTCTTAACTTGATTTCTCCCAATCTGGAACCCGTTTTGCTAAATGCTTTTAGCCATAGCTTCCTCATCTTCTAACTTAAATTTTAAGTGCTCACTCATCAAAAACTTTACAGTATACACTCAGATCTGATCAAAATACTGAGACGGAAAAGTGCGCTACTTTTGGCTTCAGTTCTCACAATCTACATATGAATGTTCCTAATGATCATTCTCACAGTAGGAGAGGAATTAGATTCTGAAACTCTAGACATAGCTTCATTAGCTTCTCAATTAGATGTGTACAAAAGGATTTCTGATCCACATGATCAGACAGAGAGCACTCAGAGAAAAACCCGTCGCTATTTTCTGGGAAAAAACTCTCTACACATCCTCCTCAAAATTGTCATCTACAAAATGACTCTATTACTTCCTCTCATACATTTCTTGTCATAATTATCTTATATATACATGACTTTGGACTCATCTCGCGTCTATGACTCTACTCCTTATCATCCTAAGGATTTAACTATGGTAGCTTACAAGAGTCTTCACTTATATGTACATATGTGTACAAGACAACATTCTGACTTCTTCTTCATTTTTGCAAATGTCTTCCTTTGCTTCATTCTGACCATAAGCATTCTCCAAGATCTGTATAATCACCAATTTGTGATTGGTTTGCTCCAACAGCTCCCCCTCAATCACTAATTGTGATTATTCCATTCTTCTTCACTCCTGCCATCTCCTTGAATCTCTGTAGCTTAGGTCCATCCAAGCTCTTTGTCATCATATCTGCCACTTGTTCTTTTGTTGGAGTGTACATCACTTCAATCTCTTTATCAAGTACCTTTTCCCTCAAGAAATGATACTGTATCTCTATATGCTTAGTCCTGGCATGGAAAACAGGGTTAGCTGCCAAATACAAAGAACTCATATTGTCTCCAAAAATTATTGGAGTACTATGATCAATCTCAAAACTTTTCATCAAGGTTTTCAACCATATGACTTCTTTTGCAGCTTCTACCATTCCCTTATACTCGGCTTCTGTGGATGATAAAGCAACTGTATGTTGCTTCTTTGAACACCAAGATACTAGCTTATCTCCAACATAACATAGATATCCATGAGTAGACCTTCTATCATCTGAGTCACCTGCCCAATCTGCATCACTAAACACTTTGATTCTTGTGCCAGAAGTGAAACCATAGAACAAACCTTCACTTAGGGTTCCTTTGATATATCTGAGTACCCTTTGGGCTGCAATCCAATGAGTCTTCTTTGGACAATGCATAAATTGTGACAACACACCTACTGCATATGATAGATTTGGCCTTGTCAAGGTAGCATAGATCAAACTACCTACCAAACTCTGATATTTCTTCATGTCATTGAACTCTTCACCTCCATACCTGCTTAATTTATGATTTACCTCCAATGGTGTGGTTGAGGTCCTGCAATCTTCCATGTTAAACTTGACTAGAAGATTCTTCAAGTATCTCTCTTGTGAAACATATACTCCATGTTGAGTATACACAATCTGCATTCCTAGAAAATAAGATAAGTTTCCCAAGTCACTTATCTTAAACTCCTTCTCTATTTGTTTTTTGAGTTCATTGATTCCTTGAGCATCTGTTCCTGTAACAATAATATCATCAACATAAATGCACATGTAAATGTATCCATTTTCACTTGCCTTCACTAGCAAGCTACTATCTGCCTTTGATGCTTGAAACCCACATTCATTCAAGAACTTGACCAATCTGTAATTCCAAGCTCTTGGGGCTTGCTTCAACCCATATAAAGCTCTCTTGAGCTTACACACATAATCTGATCCAATTGATTTCATGAAGCCTTCTGGTTGTTCCATATATACTTCATCTGCAATGTAACCATTAAGAAATGCATTCTTCACATCCAATTGTGATAATTTCCATCCTTTGCAAGCAGCAATAGCAATCAATGTCCTAATTGTAGACATCTTAGCAACAGGACTAAAGGTTTCATCATAATCTACCCCATAAGTTTGGGCATAACCTTTGACCACAAGTCTAGCTTTATATCTAGACACCTTACCATCTGCAAACCTCTTTGTTTTATATACCCACTTGCATCCAATGACCTTCTGATTCTTTGGTCTTGGTACTAATTCCCAAGTTTCATTTTCAAGTAGAGCATCATACTCTTCTTGCATTGCCTTCTCCCAATTCTGTTTACCTTTGGCTTCTTCATAAGTGGTTGGATCTTCTTCTGTTTTCACAATGTAGGCATAATCTTTTGTTGTTAGGAAAGATGTATCATAACTATACCTTATAGGCTCTTTCCTTTCTCTTGTAGATCTTCTGATTTCTACACTTCTTGAAGTTTCAGCCTCATTTGATTCTGGATCAAATCTTGGCCCTTCTTCTACATGATCCTGCACTCTACATCTAGAGTCAACTTCATCAACAATCTCTTCACAAACTTTTACCTTTGCCTTTCCTTTCCTTTGAACTTCTTCAACACCTGTATACTCATTTGGTGATCCTGTATACCATGTGTTTTGCTCATCAAATGTCACATCTTTAGTAACAAGAAATTGCTTTGTGGATGGACTCCACAACCTGTAACCCATCTGTTTATCATCATATCCAATAAACACATACTTCTCTGCTTTTGGTTCTAGCTTATGTCTTAATTGTGAAGGAACATAAGCATATGCAATACATCCAAATACTTTACAATGATCAAGACTAGGTTTCTTACCCCACCATGCTTCATAAGGGGTTCCTCCATCCAAGGCTTTGCAAGGCAACCTATTCACAAGGTATGTTGCAGTGTTAATGGCCTCTGCCCATAAGTAATTTGGACAATTCTTTTCCTTCATCATGGCTCTTGCAAACTCTACAAGAGTCCTATTCCTCCTTTCTGCTACTCCATTTTGTTGAGGGGAGTACCTGCAAGTAACTTCTCTTTTGATACCTGCATTCCACAAATAATCATCAAACTCTTTTGAGAAATACTCTCCCCCTCCATCTGATCTTAACCTCTTTAGCTTTTGTCCTGTGATCCTTTCTGCATAAGCATGGAAATGTTTGAATGTCTTAAAGACTTCTGATTTGTCCTTGATTACATACAAAGTAATCCACCTAGTTGCATCATCAACAAACAACACATAATATCTGGATCCATTTATGCTATAGTCCCTTGAGGGACCCCATACATCTGTATGAACCAATTCAAGCATGTTTGAATACTTGTACCCTGATTTGTTATAAGAACTTTTATGTGCTTTACCTAATTGACAAGCTTCACACTTGTACACCATATGTTGCCCTTCAATGTTTGGCAATCCAAGCACCACCTGATTCTTTGACATCTCCTTTATAGCTCTCTCATTGAAATGACCTAGCCTTTTATGCCATAGGTCTAATTCAGATACCTTTTGACCTCCATAGGTAAACAATGCATGTCCCACATTACCTTGGACTTTGAGAGTAAACAATCTTCCTTCCTTTTTACCTGTAATTATGTTTCTATATCCCTGATTTGGATCTTGTACATAGACACCATCATTTGTAAATCTTACCTCATATCCTTTCTCCACAATTTGCCCTACACTTATCAAATTTTTAGGAATAGTAGGGACATAAAGTACCTTGCTCAGAAGTGTACTTCCACTCTTTGTCTTCACTGATCCAATGCTCTCCACTTTATGTTTGGTATTGTCACCTGTTTGAACTGTATGTCCATTCACCCTTGCTTCCATATCAGTCATCAATGATAGATTCCCACTCAGATGGTTGCTACACCCTGAGTCAATATAGAACACTCTTTGATCTTCTCCCATTGATTCATGAGTTGCATTCAAGATAAGAGTCATGTCATCCTTCTGATCTGATGCATAATTGTAATAATTATTGTTGTAGGACTGAGATTGGAAGTTTCTTCCACCTCCTCTACCATATGATGTCCTACCACCTCTTCCTCTGAAGTTACCTCTTTGGTTTCTACCTCCTCTACCTCTTTGACTATAATTCTGATTGTTGTATCCTCCACTTTGATTGTTATACCAACAATCATTTGCCAAATGATTTGTTCTGCCACAAATCCAACAAGCTTTAGCATTATCTTTGTTCTTACCTCCTCTTCCTTTACCTCTGAAATTTGTCTTTCCTTTTGTGAAATTGGCTTGATTTGAATTCCCTTCATCATCATTTGATTGCTTTCCCTTGCCATTCTTTTTCTTGTCTTTGGAGTACATAGCTTGACTTGTACTTCTATCATTGTCTCCTTTAAGATCCTGCTCAAAGGTTAGCATGTGTCCTAGCAATTGATTAAGGTCAGGAGTAAAGTGATCAAGTGACAACTCTATGGACAAGATAAAAGGCTTCCACTTCTCATCTCCTCTCAAACCTGTAAGTATTTGTCTTACCAACTTTTCCTCTTCAATGTCTTCATCCACTGCTCCCAAGCTATCTGCAATATCTTTCATCCTTGCCACATAATCTGAAATTGATTGTGAACTCTTCTTCTTGAAGGTTGTGAACTCAGCCCATAGTGAGGACTTCCTTGACTTAGTTGTATTTTGGAAATGCTCTTCCAAGGCATTCCAAACATCTGTAGCACTTTCCAAACCTCTGATGTGAGGTAGAAGATAATCATTTACAGCCATGTAGATGATACTCCTTGCTTGAGCATCCTTTCTCATCCAAGTCTTCAACATTGCAAGCTCTTCCCTAGTAGGAATACTAGGATCTGCAAACTCACATTTTTCTTCATCTCCTGTAATAAATGCTATAAGGTCTTTGCTCATGAGGTGTGCTTCCATACTCATGGACCATGCTGGATAGTTCTCCCTATCTAGCTTATCAATTTGCAAGCTTTCTCCCATCCTTGACTTCCTGTATCTGCAATTACTATGGTTTATGAAGAAAAAGTGTACCTTTGATATATTCTTTGTCCTTCTTGATTCTTTCGAACTTGTACTATGAACTTCTGCAAGTTATCTTCAATAATTTGTCCTTATCCTCCTTTGATTTGGAAGATCTTCAATATCTGCACCAGTCGGAACTTCGATTATCTTTTCTTCTCTTGTACTTCACCTTTAGCTCTGATACCACTGTTGGAGACCTTTTAATCTCCAAAGGTTTGATCTACACTGACTTAAGAACACTTCTATGTCAGCTATAAACCAAACTTTACACAAACAATGTTCCTTTTTACCAAAACTTCAAACAACACTTCTCTGAGTGAAGAAGTGTCAACTTCAGAAAGTCTTCTTCAGATATCAACTTCTTTACCTGCACAAATCTTCAAATTTCTTCAAGTAAATGATGCACAAGTATTAGCAATACCTTTGCGCAATCATACTAGCCATTAGTTCTCAAAACTAATCACCAAAAGTTTAATTTGATCATTAAGATCAAATACATGTCAAAATGACTCTCAGAAGTTGCACCTTCGACATAGCCAACTTCTTAACTTGATTTCTCCCAATCTGGAACCCGTTTTGCTAAATGCTTTAAGCCATAGCTTCCTCATCTTCTAACTTAAATTTTAAGTGCTCACTCATCAAAAACTTTACAGTATACACTCAGATCTGATCAAAATACTGAGACGGAAAAGTGCGCTACTTTTGGCTTCAGTTCTCACAATCTACATATGAATGTTCCTAATGATCATTCTCACAGTAGGAGAGGAATTAGATTCTGAAACTCTAGACATAGCTTCATTAGCTTCTCAATTAGATGTGTACAAAAGGATTTCTGATCCACATGATCAGACAGAGAGCACTCAGAGAAAAACCCGTCGCTATTTTCTGGGAAAAAACTCTCTACACATCCTCCTCAAAATTGTCATCTACAAAATGACTCTATTACTTCCTCTCATACATTTCTTGTCATAATTATCTTATATATACATGACTTTGGACTCATCTCGCGTCAATGACTCTACTCCTTATCATCCTAAGGATTTAACTATGGTAGCTTACAAGAGTCTTCACTTATATGTACATATGTGTACAAGACAACATTCTGACTTCTTCTTCATTTTTGCAAATGTCTTCCTTTGCTTCATTCTGACCATAAGCATTCTCCAAGATCTGTATAATCACCAATTTGTGATTGGTTTGCTCCAACAATTATTAAAGGAAATGATGTTCAGGGAATTAGACACATCAAAGGTCAAATTATGAAGGAATTCAAGATAAGTGATCTTGGATCATTAAAGTACTTCCTAGGACTTGAATTGGTCTACACAAATTCAGGTATCTTTATTACTCAAAAGAAGTACATTCAGGATATGGTCAAAAAGTTTGGTTTGCAGGAAGCTAAAGTCTCAAGCACTCCTATGGAAGTCAACCATAAACTTAGTGCTCATGAAGGGGAAGAACTCCAAGATATCACAGGTTACCAAAGTATGGTAGGTAGTCTTAATTATGCTACCTTAACCAGGATTGATGTTGCATATGGTGTTAGTGTACTTAGCCAATTCATGCACAAACCAAGAGTACCTCATCTAGAGGCAGCAAAGAAGATATTGAAGTACCTAAAGGGAACTCAAAGTCATGGTTTGTACTTTCCTTACACATCAGACATTGATATTAAGGTATACTCAGATGCAGATTGGGCAGGTTGCAAGGATGAGAGGAGAAGCACATCTGGTTACATATGTTTTGCAGGTGATAAACCAATTTCTTGGTCATCCAAGAAACAACCCACAGTAGCCTTGTCATCTACTGAGGCAGAGTATAGAGGGCTAGCCAATGCCACTCAAGAAGCTGTTTGGTTGAAGCTTTTGTATTCAGAATTGGGCCTATTCACAAGGCCACCAATCATATTTGGTGATAACACAAGTTCTCTTCACCTTGCAGCTAATCCAATTTATCATGCTAGGACAAAACACATAGAGGTTCATTACCACTATGTGAGGGAGAAATTACTTAGCAAAGATATCCAATTGACTTATGTGTCTACTAATATGCAATGTGCAGATTTGCTTACTAAAGCATTGGATGGAAGTAAGCTATGCAGATTTAAATCCATGATTGGATTGCAGGAAGTAATTGAAGACTAGAGATGAAGACTTAAGTTTGGCTTGAGGGGGAGCTGTTGGTGCAATTCAAGCCATCACACTTGGCTTGAACCTTGGGAACTTGGCTTGGACATCAACCTTGAAGACATCACATGAAGCTTGGACCTTGGAAGATTAGAATGGAATCCTTTGAAGGGTACATCCACAAGAATCAAGAACCATAGGAACCTAGTCTTATTGGTTATTATCTTTTATCTCTTGTAAAAGTCTATTATGACTTGGCAATCACTTATAATTACACCTACTTGTAAAAGTCGTGGAACTTGGAAGGTATGAATGGAGAGAATATCTCCATACTTTTAGAGGAGGTGAATGATTGAGGGAATATCTCAATCAAACCTTTTAGGTGAAAGATTCTAGGAGATCAATTTG
>CM035438.1:21517060-21519560 GCA_020310875.1 Ceratopteris richardii
TGGACAATGCATGAATTGGGAAAGAACACCAACTGCATAACTAAGATCAGGCCTTGTTAGAGTTGCATAAATCAAACTTCCAACTAAAGATTGATACTTCCTCATGTCTTTGAACTCTGCACCAACATATCTACTGAGTTTGTGATTGACTTCTAATGGTGTAGATGCCTCTCTGCAATTCTCCATGTTGAACTTCTTTAGAAGATTCAAGAGATACCTTTCTTGTGATACATAAATGCCATGCTCTGCATAAGTGATTTCCATTCCAAGAAAATATGACAATTTTCCTAGATCACTTATCTTGAATTCTCTTTCAAGTAGCTTCTTCACCTCCTTGATTCCTTCATTTGAGGTACCTGTAATTATAATGTCATCTACATATATACAAATGTAGATCATACCTTCATCTGTTCTTTTGATAAGTAAACTTGCATCTGCCTTTGAACTTTGATACCCAAGGTCATTAAGATACTTTACAAGTCTATAATTCCAAGCTCTTGGAGCTTGCTTCAAACCATAAAGGGCTCTTCTCAACCTGCAAACATAATTTGGAAACTTATGATCTGCAAACCCTTGAGGTTGTTCCATGTAAACCTCATCTGATATATATCCATTCAAAAATGCATTCTTAATGTCCAATTGACTCAATGTCCATCCTTTTGATGCTGCAATGGCAATGATTGTTCTTATGGTTGACATCTTTGCCACAGGACTAAATGTCTCATCATAATCTATGCCAAATGTTTGAGCATAGCCTTTAACCACCAATCTAGCTTTGTATCTGGCTATAGTTCCATCTGCATGCTTCTTAACTTTGTAAACCCATTTGTTTCCAATCACTTTCTTACCATTAGGTTTTGGGACAAGTTCCCAAGTTTTGTTCTCTTCAAGAGCATCAAATTCTTCCTTCATTGCTACTTCCCATTGTCTCTTACCCTTTGCTTCATCATAGCTTTGAGGTTCTTCATCTTCCTTAACCATGTAAGCATAATTTTTCTGAGTCAAGTAAGAAGTGTCATATGAATACCTTGTAGGTTGATTCCTTATTCTGGTTGACCTTCTTGGTTCACACTCTTCATGTCTATCTGGATGTACTTCTTCATCAAATATTGGTCCATCTTCATTCCTTCTATATGATCCAACTCTTGATGTGCTTGCTTGCATATGTTCTTCATCTCCATCTATTTGCATATATGACTTACCTCTTGCACTCCTTATCTCTTCTTCAAATGTTTCAAGCTCACATTCTTTATCTGCATACCAACTCTTCTGTTCATCAAAGGTCACATCTCTGGAAACAATAAAATGTTTAGTTAAAGGACTCCATAGCCTATAACCCATTTGCTTTTCATCATACCCAATAAACACATATCTTTCTGCCTTTGGTTCAAGCTTATGTCTGAGTTGTGATGGTACATAAGCATAGGCAATTGACCCAAACACTTTACAATGGTCAAGTGTTGGTTTCTTACCCCACCAAGCTTCATAAGGAGTCATACCATTCAAAGCTCCACATGGTAACCTATTCACAAGGTATGTGGCTGTATTTACAGCCTCAGCCCAAAGATAATTAGGGCAATTCTTTTCCTTTAGCATTGCTCTTGCAAATTCAACCAATGTTCTATTCCTCCTTTCTGCCACCCCATTATGTTGAGGTGTATACCTGCAAGTTATCTCTCTCTTGATACCTGCATTCCAAAGATAGTCATTAAATTCTTGGGAGAAGTATTCTCCCCCTCCATCAGACCTTAGCCTCTTGAGTTTGTGACCTGTAACTCTTTCTGCATAAGCATGAAAATGTTTGAAGGCTCCAAAGACTTCTGATCTTTCCTTTAGAACATAAAGGGTTATCCACCTTGTAGCATCATCAATAAACAAAACATAATACCTAGATCCATTTATTGAACCTTCTTTTGTTGGTCCCCATACATCTGTATGTATGAGTTCAAGCAAACCATCATGCTTGAAACCTTTCTTCTGAAATGGTTGTCTATGAGCTTTTCCCATCTGACAAGCTTCACACTTGTATATCATATGTTGATTCTTTACATTTGGTAGTCCCAATACAGATTGATTCTCCACCATAGTTTTGATTCCTCTTTCATTGAAATGTCCCAATCTTTTATGCCAAAGATCTAACTCTGTAATTACTTCATCACCATGTGTAATTAGAGCTTGACCAACATTTCCTTGCACTTTGAGAGTAAAAAGTCTACCTTCCTTCTTACCACAAACAATGGGTTTGTATGCATCCTCTGGATCTTCTACAAATACCCCTTCATTTGTAAATCTGACTTGAAAACCTTTTTCCACTATTTGTCCAACACTAATCAGATTCTTTGGAATTGTTGGAACATACAAAACATTTGTTAATAAATCAGCTCCACTCCTGCACTTCACCTTTCCAATTGAATGCACATTGTGTTTTGTATTGTCACCTGTTTGTACTGTATGACTTGAATTTCCTTCTTCCAATTCTGACAATAATTCTATATTACCT
>CM035438.1:21534560-21689560 GCA_020310875.1 Ceratopteris richardii
CACTTGTTAAACATCATTCTCAGTGTGTGGTTCATTATTTTTTATGAGATTACTCTTGAAAGTTAGCGCTTTAAGTTAAATAGACTTCACCAAAAGGATTTAAGCTAAATACTACTGTGCTCAGAGAATTATGCAAAACACTGGACAGGTGTATGAACCAAAATAGCAAGTTGTTCACCTCTGAGCTAACTCCAACTTATCGGTTTTGATCTATCTTTTTGAGAGTGATCTTCCAAGGTACATAGGGTGTCTAATACATCCATTGGAAAGCTAAAAGGGCCCACCACATACTCCTGGAGTTCATTTGGCTGGTGCAGATCAAGGATTTTGCAACACCTCTTCATCTTCGAGCACATACCTATCCATCTCTTCACATCCCACCCCATGAAGTTCTTTTGGTTATTGACATGGCCCATCCTACTCCCTTCGGTGGTCATTTCTTTTTATCAATCTCACTTACCGGAAAATTCTACACAGTGGCTTATGGTGGCCCACTATGCAACCTGATATTGCTGCTTATGTCAAAATGTCTGATGCTTGCCAATGCTCGAGATAGCCTTTACAATGGCATCGTTTTCCACTGCAGCCTGTCACTCCCCTCAGAAATGGAGCTTGGATTTCATTGGTCCCATTACACCTCTGGCTACGAGTAATAATCATCGATATATACTTACTTGTACGCATTATGCTACTCGGTGGGTAGAAGCTTGGGCTTTATGGTCCGCAACTGCGTTAGTCATGGTCAAATGTTTGATGGTTGATGTCTTCCCTCGGTTCGGTCTTCCCTTGGAGATTTTTTCAGATCCGGGCACACATTTTGTTAATTCCTTAATGCAAGTGCTTACCCGCACCCTGCAGATTGTTCATAAATTTAGCTCCCCATATTACCTTCGTGCCAATGGACTTGCTGAAAGTACCAATAAAACCCTGCTTAACATGCTCAAGAAACTAGTTCTAGAATGTTCGGAGCATTTGGATCAATTTCTTCCTTGGGTCCTCTAGGCTTACTGTACTACTTACAAAGTGTCTACAAGAAATACGACTTTCAAATTGACATATGGGCTGGAGGCCATTGCACCCATGGAGTTGGTGGTACCTAGTCTCCGAGTGGCACTCGATCATAAGCTCTTGCCGAAGAAATCTTTTCCTTTCCAGTTGGATGTGTTGCGGTTCTTGGATGAACAACTCTTGGAAAGGTTTCTAATGCTGCAAGAAGTGCAATTGCAACAAGCCAAGTCACATGATGGGTTTCTTCGCACTCCCATTTGTACCAAGGAACAATTAGTTCTATTCTATAATGCTAAGTCTAATCGTTCATCGGGCAAGTTCAAACTTTGGTGGTTTGGTCCTTGCTGTATTGAAGCTCAGGTTCAACCCGCTACGTTTTGGTTATCCACTTTAATTGGTACTCTGCTACCTAAATCCATAAATGGATCAAAGCTTCATCCCTATTATCCCACGCCTTCTTCATCTTGATTATTTGTGGGTATTTTTCTTCTCCATCCGATTTATGTCACTCTTCTTGCCTAACGTCTCTTTCCATTCCGCACGTTCCGATTAACCGACTGACCATAAAATTCCCATTTTAGTACTTAACCATGATTAACCGCCACACTAAGTGTCTAATATTCCATTAATGTGTGCATGTCATCATTATATTTGCATATTCTCAACACCCGGTGATGATTATGTTTCTTCCCGGGGTTCCATTCGGGGTTTTTACTTAATCATGTTCTTCTCCCTTTTTTCCCTATTGTGTTTTCACGACTTTGAGTGTTCTGTGTTATCTCCTGTATTCGTGCTCTCTTGCTCGCCATGGAAGCCTTAGCAAATATTGCTACCTTCCATGCTGGCCTTGCTCCAGAATTGAGCGAGTTTTTGCGCATCTGCAGGCTTCTAGCATTCGTTGAACTGCCATGGCATTCGATTGAATGTCATCCATTTTTTGCACCGATCATCTCTGCTATAGCCGATACTCCCATGATAGAAACGTGTTGGCCGGTTACATGTCTTAACCTGTGTATTGTCGTCACCATAAAAATTGTTGCCGAGAGATTCCATCTCCCTCAAGAGGGTAGTGTAGACAGGCCCCTCCTGCGGATGAAGACCATGAAACAGCTCTTCCCACGTCACTCTTCCCATGAATTTGTCATTCTCTATCTCCCTAAACCAGAGCGCTCAGCACTAGAGTTCCTGGTAGCTGCACTTAACCTCCAAAAACGCACTTACGGCATCTCCCGACCATTTTATTCCATGATCAATGTCGCTGCACATGAAGCAGTTAATCTTGCTTTGTTTTTCTTCTGGTGTATTCACCGGGAATGTCAAGCGGACTCTTGGCAGATGGCAAAGGGTGACATCCCTCGCACTAGACTACCTCCACTACTGACTATCCTCCTCTCGATGATTCAAACTGCGTAGCCTCCTCCCATGAATACCCTTCTCTTCCATGAAGAATCAGTGCAAGTGATGGAGGTCGAAGACGACGATGATCTCCTGTAGCTTTTTAAGGGGAAGCGCCGCAAATTGAGCCCCTCCCACAATCAAGTTCAGCCTTCCTCAACTGGCCAATTTCAGGATACTGCCTCCTCCGCACAAATTATCTATGTTCCATCATTTCCTCCGGATCAAGCTGCTCCCAACACTGTTATGGCAGACGTTCATCCCTGCAATACAATTGTTCAACCACAGCCTCATTCCCGGGAGCAAGCGATCGACACAATAATAGAGGTTGTGCAACCGTAGAGCAAGTGCACACCGAGGATTTGATTATGCAAATCGATATACAACCAATTAACTTAACCACACTGGCCTTGCTGTCTTCATCTAACAATACATCTCCTTTCTCCCCCTCCAGAGTGCCTTTGCCTCCTAGCCCTCCTCCTTCACCGCGACATTCAGTAGCCCTTGGCCATTCCAAACTCATCCTTTCCTCTCCCGATTACTTGCCTCCTTCTTCCGCCACTGTGTGGGCTACTCCCTCTCGGCCCATCGTTACCCCCAACATCTCTGACTCCGTCGATCAATTAGCCAAAATTGGGAATTACCTTATTCACCTCTCCAAGCATCTCCCTCACCAACTCGAAGGCGTCCATCAGTCCATGTATACTAAGTATCAGTCCAAGGTTGATCTCCTTGAGGCAGGCATCACACCTCTCGAGGAAGAAGTTCTAGCAACAAAAGCGGATGCAAATTTCTTGTAGGAGCAGCTTCAAATTCTACAAAGACAGCTGATGGAGAAGGATGCCATCATTGCAGCTTGCGATGATGAGATCAGCAATCTTAATTAGACGATGATTGATAAGGATGACCCTATGAATTCTTTGGGTAATCTGTTAGAGACAACGCGCACTGAGTTTGTTATGGTAGAGCAAAATTGTCAAGAGATGGCCGCGAAAGTCATACAATCCGAAGCAGAATTGAAGAAGGTCACTAAAGAACTCTTCGAGAAAAGATAGTCCGTGATAAAGGAAATAGGTCAGACCATTACACTAAAGCAGGAAGTTGAAGCTATCCAGAAAGAACGGCAAGATTTCTTTAAAACCATGTAGTTCTAGTCCCAAGAGCTTGAACGAAGAGAGAAACAACTCAGTATCCAGCAGGAACAATTAGCTTGCATCGATGCCGATATTGCAGAGATGAAATTATGGCATGATGCTTCATTAGCCAATGACTTAGAAGCATTTTTGTAGAATCAAGCTCACGTCTTACTCTCTCAAGTAATCTTTTCTAGTTCTGTGCGGACTAATGCACATCTGGTCGAACCTCAACTTTTGCAGGTGATGCTCGAGCCCTTAAAACAGAAAATCTCATGCACCTTTAGATTAGCTAGATCCATGTGTATACAAGGAATCATTGATGATTCCAAAATCTTGTAATTTTCCCTGCTAGGTTCGAGTCTAGCGTGCATGCCAATGTTAAGGCCGTCGGAATATTATTCACTGGATTAATTGTAATTAGGAAAAGACACGCACTAAAAGGTTGTTGTGCAAAACATTGTAACTTTTTTTCCTAATCAATAGAGTAGTGTGCGGGAGAGAGGACAGACGCGTCGCTGGACTGTTCGGTCGGGCGATTGGCTGGAGTTGATTCTGCTATGAGTTATTTTAATTGCGGTGTCGTCTTTAAGATTTAGTATTCAGTATTGAAGTGAATCAGGTACTGTGTTAATATTTTACTGTGTTGTAAGTGAAGTGTGAATATAACATTAAAATAACAAAGGAAGAATAGAAGTTCTCTCTACATAATTACGGCAATTGTTAAGAAGTGTCATTTGTTGGAAGTGTAGTTAAATCTGTTATAATTGTTCGAAGTTAATCAGTAAAGTTAATTGTCTGAAGTTAGTCAGTGATTGGGAAACTACATAAAGGTCCTTTGAATTATCAGACCTCTGACCATCCCAAGAACCCACGTATAGAATCAAACCTTAACCACTTAAACAAATCTAAGTAGGTTTCTTTTGTATGGTATTCGAGTTGGTACATCTAGAGGATGCACATGTTTGGGAGGTCCGGATGTCATCAAGATTTTGCACTCAACATTGGAGACCAAAGAACACATCAACCAAAACCTAAAAAGGATGTAATCATTCTTTAGTTGAAAAATTTAATATGATTTGTATATGTACATCCATTGATTCAAAGATAAAGAAATAACCGGAAATGATTGAGTGCATAATTGTACATTTTATGAATTCTTGTTGTTTTCTTACATGCCTAGACTTGTTTATTAAGAGAATAAGTGAGCATAATCCCCGAGCCAATAGAAAGGTAGGGAGTCAAAACAAAGGTTATGCATAGTGCTTACAAAGATTGTCATCAATGGTAGCTATGATTTGGATAGCAGCTTCATCATGCTATTTGTTCATACCATGTGGCTTACAAGATTGTTCCTGGTTCCACACACTTCATCTTGTACATTTACTAAATACTATTCTTCCCATGAATTCTTTTCCACTTTAAGACTTAAACACAATTATGAGCGAGTCAAACGTGAACCTGCATACTAGTGGATGAGAAAGAGAAGCTATCGGACACTTCTCTTCACCACTTAAATAGTGAGATATTAAGACCACCCCTTTTTTTTGAGACAATAGGAAAAGAGAGTAAAGTAATGGAAAAAATTACACTGTGTATAGGGAAGCAGAGATCCCACCACTACAATGCCACGGAAAAAGCCCATTGGCAAGAATACACATTAAGGACTCTGATGAATCTATTCGTAGAGTAACAAGCTAATAAAGACTCTCTCCATTTATTTGGAGGAAGGGTCTTAATTACAACTTCGTAGTCCTGAAGGAGACATTTAATTACTTCCAAACTCTGTTTACCAGTTATGTATAGAGTTTTCCTTAGAGAACAAAGGAGATTCTTCTTCCCATTGTTGAACAAATTTTGATTCCTGCTAATCCAAATGTACCACAGGATGTGACCCCTCCATAAGTTCCACAAGACCAAATCAAGATTGTTACAACATCCAAGAATGATTTCTTTGAGACCAAGTTGAGGGAGCTTCTTGATGCACAGGATGGGGTCGAGCACCTACCAAATCCTCTTCTTCTGGCAAGAGCTATGACCTGTTTCAATTGAAATTTGGAGGGACTCCAACAGGCCAGAAAATACACCAAGGGTGGGAGGAGATAATATTTTTAAATAAAGAATCTGTGAGAAAGCGAAGCATACAAATTATAACACCTAAACACGTTTTTCTTGAATTTATCAAGGACCCAATCCCACTATTATTGCATAGTGACATTGAATCCCATAGGGATTCCCAGCAATCTAAATATGGACTGTTCATGCAAAATGAGACAACCATTATTAACAATGCAATCGAGAATCACTTGGTTAGAAGCTCTAAAACCAGTTCTAGAGTGATTGATGTGAGATCCACTTGCAAGGTAGAAAGTTTTCAAGCATTCAAGAAAATTATTAGCATAATTAGGATCAGCGAGATACACATGTTAGTATCATCTGCAAACATCTGAGCCCTGGTTGATGATTGGAATTGGGAATGGGGATACCTTTGATCTTACCTTTAGTCATATCATGATTGACCAACCACCCAAGAGCATCACTCGAAATGGCTAAAAGAAGGGGGGCCAAGGGACATCCTTGTCTAATGGATCTAGCAATTTTAAAAGGGGGGAAAGCTGCCCATTCATAGAAACTCTAGACCAAGCATTTCCAAAAAGAGTACTGACATACTTTATGAACTTTTTCCCTATACCAATATCGTAGAGAGACTGTAGAATGAAGTCCGACTCTATTCTTTCATAAGCCTTATCAAAGTCAATTTTAAAGAAGTAATAATCAAGATTAGTTTCATTAGCAAACTCAAATCCTTCCAACAGAGCAATAATGGCATCAAGAATATATCTTCCTTTGATAAATCCCTTTTGCATGGGTAAAATAATTTTGTTCATAATGGGGCTAAGCCTTATGGCAAGGGTAGAAGCAAACACCTTGTACACAGAATTGAGACAAGTTATGGGTCTTCAATTATTAAGGTCCTCCTTTGGGCCTTTTTTGTGTATGAGCCTAAAAACCCCCATGTTAATATTAGAAGTAAGGGCACCTTTCCAAGTGGCCTCTTCCCAGATCTCTAGAAGGTAAGGGGTAAGGAAATCCTTGAGCACCGTAGAAAATTCATTAGGAATCCCATCAATACTAGGAGACTTACAAGGTTTCAATTTATCAATGGTTTCTTTAACCTCACTCGCAAAGAGGGGTAGGTCTAGAATAGTAGACAATCCCTAAGGGAGAGTTTTCACCCTAATAGAAGCAATGGGGGACCTAGCTCTCTGGATGTCCTCACCCCTCTTGGAAGGACTAGAGAAAACATTCATAAAGAAGCAAGAAGCCTCCTGTAAGCACTCCTCCATGTTGATAGCAGTCCCACCATTTCTCTTAGTTATCATAGGAATGAAATCCTTATTCTTCTTTTGTTTCAACATATCATACATATGCTTGTTGGTCTATCCATATTCCCTATCCAAAACCTTCTGGAGTTGGCAAGAGACTAGATACCTTCCAGATATTCTTCACATCTAAGCTTATGGTTCAACTCAATGGATTCCACAGAGGTGTTATTAGGATCATACATCTTTAAGGCCTCCAAAATTTTCTTATTCTTGAGGGATCTGATCTTATGGACTTTTTCTCTGTAAAAGGTAAAAATCTTTTGAATATCCTTGACCGCATTCTCCCAACTCTTGAGAGTTGAAGTATTGTGAGAGAAGTGCCAACTAATGGCCATCTTAACATGTCTAATATCCGAGAGAAGCTTCAGGAGTCTAGCATCAAGGTGGGTCCAGCCAACTCTGAAAGACCTACAATTCCTTTTAAGGATCAAGCTAATGGGTTTGTGGTCAGAAAACATTAGGGTCTGGTCAATATCAGCACTGATTTCCCAAAAATCCCTACCAAAGGAGGAATTGATGTAACATCTATCAAGTCTGGCACCAAGGGCCTTCCCATTGGTTTGTCTATTATGCGAGGTGATACCAGTAAGCTCATGGTGATGAATCAAGTCATGATGATGACAAAGAGAAAACCGGACTTTTCAATACCATAGATGCAGGAACCTTTTTTATTAAGTCTATCAAAAATGTTAGTAACCATGTTAAAGTCTCCAATTAAATAGATATTACCTTGGATGATCTTCAACTCTTCCCAACACTTACTTCTCATTTGTCTGCAATCGGAAGCATACAGACTAACAATACTCACATTCAAAGGAGAATCAAGGGAAACAGCTACCCACTAATTAGATAGACTTTTAACTGTCCCTTTAATGGGATGTCTCAGCCTCGGGTTATGCCAATAGCAGCACCTCCTTTACCCTGTAGATGATCAGTAAAATACCACTCACAGTGAGAGTTAATCATTTTCAAGTGGGATTCTAGCTTGGTTCCACCAATCTTCAACTCTTGGAGACAGAGAGCATCAGTGATCTTGGAGAGATTCTTTAACCAGTAGTTGATGACTTTTGCCCTAACAAAATCACTCAAACCTTTAGTGTTAAAAGATATTAAATTTAGCAAATCCATGGCAGACATAGAAAGGAAACCAAAACCAAAGAGACAATGATATCTTTGAGGCCTTCTTGGGTTGTAAGCTGGAACTTGAGGTCCTCACACCTTCTTTCCTTTTTTCCTTGCCTTGCAATTTGATTACAATATCATTTACCTTATTTTGAGACAAGGGGGAGTCTTCTTCATATGGAGCCTCATGAGCCATTTTTTCAAGAAACTCTGCATCAACTTTATTAATCTTCCATGATAATATCATCATTGTTCTAAATTGGGTACCTGTTATTGAGATTACTTAAATTCTTTTTTTTACCATAACCTTCCAACCTTTAGAACTGACAAACTCAACTTCCACCTAAGCCTTAGGAGAGTCCAATAGAATCTCTTCACAGTTTTGATTCATTGGACAGTTTTCCTTATCTATTTCCCACTCTTCAATGAAAGAGTGGTTAGACACATCAAGAAGCACACTATAGGGATTAGAATACTTACCTGTTTTCTTTTTTAATTGTTTAGGGTTGTGCTTTTTGGCATTTTGAATAACGATAGGGGCACTGGAAGGGGACTTTTTGGGGCAGGCAACTTTGGTGTCTGCCTCATGATCTGAACTATCCACTTTAGAGTCAGTTGAAGAACACTTAAGCAAGGGGTAATCCTTAACATGATGGCCGTGATTGAAGCACTTGAAGCAACCATTAGGAAGATTCCTATAAATGATATGTTGTTCATGAAAAAATAAACCATCTGAGTCTTTCATACAAATGGATTGTTTGATTGGCTTGGAAACATCAATCTCTATCATTAATTGAGGATCCCATTTAGGGTTAATCCCACCTGTCCTAGCTTTTTGCCCTAAAACTTTCCCAAGCATAGAACCTAATTTATTAAGCCAAGGATAAAAGTCGACCGAAAGATCTGGAAAGTCAACCCAGATGGAACATTTAGTTGACTTGGGGCCTTTATGGTTAAACCCCACATACCACCTGAAAAAAGAGATAGGTACATTTCTTTCAAGCCATTGACCCTCTGTGATCACTTTTAAAGTTTTGTTCAAATCATCGAAGAAAACCAGATAGTAATTATTGGGCATGTATTGAACTTGCTTCACAAACAAACCTCTAGACTCCTAGTTAGCTTTAATCTAGCTTCTAAGGACGTCTTGCCCAGGTCTCCACCCATGACAGAGGCCTATGACAACACGCTCAGACAACTATGCACACTTGTTGGAGAGGGAGTTCTTATCAATAATAAACTCTTCGTCTTCCTTAAAGTCTTGGACCCCGAAATTAAGAAAGTGTGGACTATCTTCGGCAAGACCCTTACCTTTCTCTGCCGTAGTGTGGTTACAGGGTGCATGAGTCATACCTTGGGAGGAGTTGACAGAGCAACCATTACCAAGCACAGGGAGGAGACCATTGTTGAGATGTAGAGTTGAGAAGGGGCCTTTAGCATAATAAACTTGCTACATGAATGAACATTCTAGCGAACGAGCAATCTCCGCATAAGACTTTGAAGTTGAGCACTTGAAAACCATATCCTGGAGCGACATACTCCCCCGCCTCTGAGGGAGCACAAGGAAGAAAGCGATGGCGAGGGCCAACTCCGATGGGAGAGAGCCTGCAGGGCACGAACAGGAGAAAATAAAAGGAAGTTCGGCCTTGGCCTATTCTCCTAGACTTTAATTAAAATAAAGGAGTAAAGTTATAGTGAATGGGACTAGTGCCCATGGGACCCCCCAAATCCCACAATGTAGGGGACAAGTTTGGTAAGCTAGAGGGCATTACAAATGCGGCGGATAAATCTATCATATCCTCATGCGGGACCCATTTTGGTTTGAGCTGGTTATCTTCGAGGAGATAAATACAGTGGTGCCTAAACAGTGGAGATCTCTTATCTTGAGAGATTATTTTACCTAGAAGAAACAACGATTTCTCAATCGACCATTCCTTTGGCGTTTGGCCAAAATTGATAGCACATCGTTCCCTCCAAATCTTCCAAAGAGTCTCACCCCTGATGGCATTCCACAGCCTTGATGAGCGGCCAACCGCCTCACCCAATAGCGCCTGTTGCCAATTGATTTGGTTCGTGAGTCTCAAAACCCATGTCACGTGATGCGAGATAACAGAAGACATTGTTAGCCCTTGCATTGGACCAGATACCCTTGTGCAAGATTTGCCACATGAGAACGGACATTTTGATCTCAATTAGGGGGTGCGAGATAGACATGAACTTTAGTTCCCATTGAAGTTTGGTCCAAGAAAGGCACCACATCTTGTTAGGGATGTGATGAGCATCTAAGTTCTCTTTGAAGTTGGGGATTTTGGATATTTTCTTACCATTGCTCCATTTGAGACCCTCTAGGCAAGGAAGATCATTTCTGCAAAGAAGGCGGGTAGTTGAGCGGTCCCATGCTGAACACCTACCTTGAAGAAGAGTCCATTCCTCATGGGTAACTCTATGTCTCAGGTCTAAGTCTTCGAACCTGATCCACTCTCTTGATTCCACAGCTCTTTCCACTGCTTGAACCCCTTGCTCCATAACTGCTTAGAAATTTGGAGGTTCCGTGACTCCACCCACCTAATGCCGCTGATCGGGAACCAGATAGAGTCATTTTGTCTTAAGCTAGCCACCCACTTCCATTGATCACTGATTTTGATGAATTGTTTGGCCTTGTTCTAACTCTTCCATAAGGAACACACGAGGCTGGAGCCTTTGGGGGACATCGGGTGGGGGGAGAACAAAAGCGTGAGGATCCCTAAGTCCTTCCAACCAGGATGGCCAACTAAGATAAGGTCTTTCATGTTTCTGAAGATCAATTTAGCCCAAGAGGATTCACTATTGCTCCAAGCCTTGATAAACCACTTTGGTGCCAGCTTATCACCGAGCCCAGCGATATCCAAAATACCCAAGACCCCCAAATCATTCGAGCTAATGCAAGTTTCCCATTTGATTTTGGGAATCCCCCCACTATTGGGGTCCCCAGTCCATAGGAAGTTTCTACAGATTCTTTCCACTTTGGCCAAATCTTTCTCCTTAGGTCTCCAGCACGAGATAAAGTAAATAATCGTAGAGAGCATAGTTCCACCGTTGTTCCATTGAGATGTCGAAACCCATCGGAATACCAAGGAGACGGAAGACTTGGCCTTTAGGGATAGCTTGACCCTGATCTAACAATAGTTGGGGTGGAGGTCCAAGGATTGCTCTGAAAGCAATTTTAGCATGGTTGATTTTTGAACCTGATGCCACACAAAAGGTGTCAAGGCAACTCCAGACAACCTCAATGTTGTTCATATCGTTATGTACAAAGGCATTCATGTCATCGGCAAAGAGTCTCGCAATCATTTGGCCATGATCTAGAGGTAGGGAAAGACCCTTGAGACTGCCAGCATCCATTTTATACTTTAATAGGCAAGTGAGGCCATCCGAAGCGATAGCAAAGAGTAGTGGAGCCAATGGGCAACCTTGCTTGATAGATCTTTTTGAACGTATGGGTTGAGAGAGTTTACCCTTGATATTTATTCTCGTTGAAGCATTTTCGAGTAGAGTGGAAACAATCTTTGTGAATTTTTGGCTGCATCCAAGGTCTTTCAGTGATTGAAGAATGAAGTCCCATTCCAATCTGTCATACGCTTTGTCGAAGTCGATCTTAATGAATACCAGTTCTTGTGCCGACTCCTCAGCAAACTCAAGACCTTCCCAAATATCGACAATCGCTTCAAGTATCAATCTACCTTTGATAAAACATTTGTGGTTCTCACAAAGCCATGACTTTAAATGACAAGAGATTTTGTTGGCAATACCTTTGGCAATTATCTTGTATCTAGTTTGGATCATGGTAATCGGCCGCCAGTTTTCAATTTCGTTCTTATCTCCTGTTTTGTGAATTAACTAGATGACACCATTATTAAGATACTCAGGGAGGGCACCAAAGGAGAGAGCCTCTTGCCACACCAGACACAGTGGGGTGGACACCACGTGCTTGAAGGACTTGAAAAACTCATTGGTGAGGCCATTAGGACCCGAAATTTTTCCATTGGGAAGAGCATCAATAACCTCGATAATTTCGTTCTTCGAAATTTTAGCATCGAGCAGAGAATTCATGTTATGTGGGATTCGAGATTGAGCAATCCTTGAGATGGATGCCATGCAATCATGCCTATGTGGGGAAAGAGGAGTCAAAACTCTGAGAACATGGGTAAAGTGCTCGACAATGATAGAGATGTTCTCAACTTCTGTACTACATTCGATCCCATTGTTATCGACCAAGAAGGGGATGGAATCCCTAGCTTGTTTCCTTTTGAGGATGTTACACATCTCTTTCAATGGTTTGTCAGCCTTTCCCACCCACCAATCTTTGAAGAATATTTGTAGATTTTTCCTTTGAACCTCTTCCTCGAGTCTTAGTCTTCCCCTGATTTTCAAAAGCCCTTGTTGGCATTGCAAGTTACCTTTGTTCACTTCTTTTTCAAGCCGTGAAGCCTCCTATACACCATTTCTCTTCTTTTTTCTCGGATATCTCTTATAGCCTTCTGAGTCGTGATCAAAATTTATCGAGTCCTTTCCACCGCGCTTCTCCAACACTTAGCTAGTACATTACAGTAGGCAAAGGCCTCTAACCATAGTGCCGAAATTTCTTGGTGGATTGAGGGGAGGGAGAACGACATCTGACAAGCATGAAACCAAGGAGCTTTCTGGAGCATGGGAATCAGTTTTAAAGAGAGAGTAATGGGGTAGTGGTCCGAGATAGTCAGGTCCATGTGTTGGGAAATCGAAGAAATACCCCACTAGAAGATGATGTTTTGGTCGATGTAACATCTATCAAGTCTCACTTTCCTTAGAGAGAGTCCCCCAACTGGAGATTAGGCCAAGAGAACCCCTTCATGTCTTTCACCTCAACCGGGTCAAGATGGAGCTTGATTTTATCCCATATCTCTTTCTCTCGATCGTCAATAATTTTCCCCTTGTTATTCCATCGGTCCTCAGGAAACTCAACCATGTTGAAGTCTCCACAAATCAAAACATTGTGTGAGAGGGAGTCGAGGGAAGCCCACATATTGATTCTATCCACCTCTAGGGGCATAAATTGATACCAAAGTGAACTGAATAGAGAACCCAATAGAGGTAGCAACCCAACAATGATTCCGATCTTCACAAGTCGAGGTCACTTTGCCGGATCAGGAGTGACTAATCCCAATTGCAGTGCCCCCCGCCCCCTAGGGTGTGAGGTGGAGAACGAAAGGTGGTTCGGAGAAATGCATTTTAGTTGTTTTTGGAGATCCTCTCCATCAATTTTAATCTCTTGTAAGCAGATAAAGTCGGGGTTGAGGCAGTTGTCTTTGAACCATTGACCAAGAATCACCACTCTCGAGGGGTCAAACAAACCCCTGACATTTAGCGATGTGATTTTCATTATTGATGGTTGCCCTCTTTTAGGAGAGGGACCTGATCATTTTTTTTCTTGTGATCTTCTTTTTCCCTTCTAGCTTTTTGACTTAGGATCCTAGTCTTGAGGGAGCTCTTCCAAGGCATGCACGACGGTTGTTTCCTTTTAAGCTTTGACTTTTGTTGTGGTAAGCTTGGCATGCAAACCGAAAGAGTAGGACCATGGAAGGAGCTTTCGTTGTCTGGGTTGTCTTCATTGCTAGTAGTGAAGCCTTCCTCTTCACTCGTGGTGTAACCTTCCTGGTTGTCTTCTTTGATGGTAGAGCACCCATGGGAAATATCAGTAGGGTCTTCTTCATAATGGTTATCCCCTGGGAGATCGACCTCATTAATCTCCTTTTCTAGGTTACAGTACATTTTATTCGAGGCGAGCAATGGGCATAATGATCCTTGTTACTAATCTTCGAGGGCTAACATTCCTCCTACGTCTTACTTCGGTGAATCCTTTTGAATCTGTCTCCACAACACGAGTGCCCTCTTCTTCCTCCATCGAAGGGGGATGACCCTGAGTGCCAACTTGAGGGAGAGGATCTTGGGCCCCATCTGGTTTAAGCTTATTTCTATTGGTATTTTGCTTCAAGGGGCAATCTTTGATCCTATGACCTTGTTGCCCACATCGGAAGCAAGCATTGGGCAAATTCTTGTAGGTGACCTCCTATACCCAAATTTTACCCTCACCATAGTTAATGGAGATCTTCGAGGGGGGACCTGGTTCAAGTCCATTTCAACACAGATTTGTGGGTGCCATCTTGTGTTGAAAGAATATTGAACTCCATCATAGATTAACCCCCCAACATCCTCTCTTGAGGCCATCGGACGACTGATTGGTGTAACTATTTCTCGAAGAAATCCATATAGGAAATACAAAAGATTGGGAAGCTCCACCCATAATGGGTAACAAAGAGGCTTGGACTTGTTAAGGACAAAGTCTGGGGTCCATTTGAGTAGACATAAGGTGGACCGACCCACTTGTCGCGAATCGGCTTGCAGGGCTTGGAAGACCATCTCTTCATTCTCAAACACTAGAAACAGGTGATTCGCCGGGAGGGACTGACATTTGCACACAATTAGACCACGCGGGAACCACTCCTTGCATAGCCAAATTCTCACATTTTCTAGAGGGGGCCTAGGGCCAAATACTTGACCAATCAAACAAGTTTTCATTAGTTCTTCTTGCTTCACCGCCACAGACTCCTTGCACAACGAAACCATCGGAGGTGCGATGTCCGATGGGACAGAATCCATCTCAAGGGGGCATTGGGCTAGGGGGAAGCCACATTGCTTGGGACCAACGAGAGAAAAAAGGTTGACATAGAGGCGAGAACAATAAAAAACAAAGTAAAATGCTTTCGAAACAGGAGAGCTGAGGCTACTCTACTAATGCATTACTTTGCTTGAAAGAAGCGCAATTGATAGAAGCTAGGTTACTTGTGATCACTACTTGCAACCATCATGAATAGCCCACGAGCGTCCCACATTAATGGATAGCTCTTTTTTCTTTTCTAATTTTTTTTCTCTTCTTTTTTTTTAGAATCTTCTCTCTCTTTTCTTCTTTTTGAAGTTATTATGCCAGGCAATGACGAGGGAGGGAACAAGTCCAAACTCAAAAAGACGCCTCAACTTAGATCTAAACGTCAAGCTTGAGGATACAAGCTCAAGTGGACGGAAGATCACTAAAGAGGAGGGGGAGACAAAACCCAAAAGAAGGGGCCGTTAGTCCATAAAAAAGGTGAGAAGGATGACTTGAACAACTGGAGACCTATCTCTTGTCTGACTACTTTGTATAAAATCTTTGCTTCTTCTAGCCAGGAGACTGAGTAACATTATGGATAAGATCATTTTGCCTGAGCAGAAAGGTTTCATCAAAGGCAGGTATATTTTGGATGCAATTATTTCTATTTGGGAAGGGATGGAATTTGCTCAAGATAGGAAGATTGATACCTCTTTTTCAAAGTTGATTTTGACAAAGCTTATGACCGTATGGAATGGGACTTTATCCTTCAGTCTCTCCATGACATTGGAGTTGGTAGAAGATTTATCAAGTTTACTAGTACTCTCTTTGGGAATGCTAATTCCAGAATTGCTATGAATGGTAGTCTTTCTGAACCCTTTCAATTGGTTAGATCTGTTAGGCAGGGTTGTCCCCTTGCTCCTCTCTTGTTTGCTATTAATAGTGATGCTCTGGGTTGGCTGATAAGAGATTGCATGGAGCAGGGAGACATCAAAGGGCTGAACATTCCTCGTTGCCCTGCCTCTCTTGGTCTTCAGATGTTTGTTGATGACACCAATATGATCACTTTGGCTGATAGTGTGTCTGCTGAGAATTTCTTGCATTGTCTTCACTTGTTCTGTACTGCTAGTGGGTCTATTGTCAACCATATGAAAACTGGATTCTACTCCTCTAATAAAGTGATTCCTGAATGTATTAAGGCTAATAAATGTGACCTCATCAAGGAAGGCTTTATTTTTAGACTGCTGGGCATCCCTATGGGGTTTGGTGTTTCTCTTGAGCAGAGGTGGAATTGGATGTTTGACAAGTTTAGAGCTAAAGTGTTTCATTGGATGAACTTTCAGCAAACTCTATCTCAAAGAGCTTTTGTTTTAAAACATTATGTCCTGCCTGTGCTTACTTACTTTTTTGCCTGCTCGATGCCTAATAAAAGACAACTTGCCCAGGTTATTGCCTTGTCCAGAAGATTTTTATGGGGGGGGGGGGGTCTCAGCAAACCAGTAAAATAGCCAAAGTTGCTTGGAGCACCTGTTGTCTTAAAAAAGATGAGGGAGGGTTGGGTATTATATATCCTTCTTAGATGGCCACTCAAATGGCTGGCAAGTGGATTCTTAGGGCCACTAACTCTACTGATTTCTAGTCTGCTCTTATTAAAAGGAATGTTGCTGAGTTTTCTGTTGCAGGGTACAAAAGCTGGACCAACCTTAACTGGTGGGACGTCATCACATCTCCCCTTCAAGTCATTCCCAAAGGGAGTAAGCTTCTTTGTTCTTTCTAGAAAGCCTGGAATGTTATTAAAAGTACTTACAGACTTCCTATTTATTTCTCCAAAAATTCTTCCTTTGTCTTACAAAATTCTATGTGGATTGGTTGGTTTTCTGGTTCTAATCCTCTTAAACTAACCATCAGGATGAATAAGTGCAGGAAAGCGGGCTTTGATTCCTGGAACTCGATATGGGATGGCAGACAAGTAAGTGATTTTAATGTCATTCAAGGAAATAATACTTTGTCTGCTGCTTGTAAACAGGAATTGATGAATAAAAGGACATGGCTGATTGATAAATTGGAGGATTACAATTATCATAAACGGATTGGACTTGATGAAGCTGCTAGAGATATTTTCAGAAACTTCAAATTATCTGGTCAAAATGGTAGTTGTGACATTAACAAGCTCAATGGCAAGTGGAAGGTTCAATGGTGCAGATCCCAATGGAAGTACAGATTCAGGACTGTTTGGGCTTTAGCTAACACCTCCAGACAAGCTCACTTGCTGTGGTTGATTATCCATCAAGGTGTGTGGACTGGAAGCAGAGCCAGGAAGGCTAAAATTAGTGCAGGAAAATTGCCCCTTTTGTGGACAGTTGGAAGATATTAATCATTTATTTGTCCACTGTAAAAATGCTCAAAAGTTCTGGTTCTATATAAATTTGTATTGTCCTGCTGAGGGTCTTCCTCAGTTGGGCTTCAAAGAGATTTTGCTTGGAGAAAGTAAAAGAATGGATATTGCCCTGTGGCAGATGATTAGAGCTCATACTCTGTGGTACATTTGGAAAAATAGGAATGAGAAGATGTTTTCCCACAAACCTAGGGATTTTCTTTTCACCTGCAATAATGGTGTCTCGAAAATACTTCAACTTTGTAAAAAGAGTATATGTGACTCCTCCAATTGTAATTTCGATCAACATCACATCATGAGATTGTATAGACCCAGTAGATGGAAGGACTCTCTGCTTAAAATGTATTCTCCAGCTAGGCTCTCCTTGATTCAATTCCTGGAAGCCCTTAGTCTTTGATTTACCTTTGGGGCTAAGCCCCTTGATGTAATTTTCTTTTCCTGCACTAATTTTATCTTTCCTGTTCTGTCCAAAAAAAAAAAAGGGGCCCTCTTATAGCTTGAAAAGACCGAGAGCCCAACGCTTCCCTCTCAATAAAGATGAAGCTTCCAAAAACTTTTGTCGTGCCCGCAAAACGAAAAAAAGGAACTCCATGATCCATCCCGCACCAAAGATTCCGGGAGTCCGTATGATAGACCACCTTCACAATCGATAGGCACGAGGTCACATAGCGCGATAAACACTTTATGGCATGATAGACCAAAGACCTGGCGTATGATAGACTGCCGGATATCGCGCACAGCGCGATAGACAGCTAAAGGCACGATAGACCAATGCGCTGGCGTACAATAGTCTGAGGGGTGTCGCGATAGACACAGGTGTCAGCCCCGCGATAGACAGACCACCGGAACTCCGAAAGCTGCAGCAGTCCTCCGTCCTCAGCTACAGCCCGAACGAGTTCCTTCTTTGTCCGCACCACAGTGAGACCCTTCAGCTCTGCTGATCAGAGTATCTGTTGCGCCATTTTCAAAGTCTCTGGTTCTAGATGATAAACGATTTTTGCCTTCCGCAGCTCGGCGAGGATGCCAAATTCACCAGTGCAGATCTACAATGTTTTTTTTTTATAAAAGGAAGTTCGGCCATGGCCTAATCTCCCGGACTTTAATTAAAATAATGAAGAAAAGTTACAGGTGAGTGGGACTAGTGCCCATGGGACCCCCCAAATCCCACAAAGTAGGGGACGAGTTCGGTAAGCTAGAGGGCATTACAAATGAGGCGTACAAAACTATCATCTCCTTCATGGGGGACCCATTTGGGTTTCAGCTTGTTATCTACGAGGAGATAAATAGAGTGGTGTCTAAATGGAGGAGATCTCTTGTCTCGGGAGATTCTTTTACCTAGAAGAAACAAGGATTTCTCAATCGACCATTCCTTTGGGGTTTGGCCAAAGTTGACAGCACATCGCTCCCTCCAAATTTTCCAAAGAGTCTCGCCTCTGATGGCATTCCACAGCCTAGAAGAGCAGCCAACCGCCTCACCCAACAGCGCCTGTTGCCAATTGATTTGGTTCGAGAGACGAAGAATCTGTGGCACATGATGCCAGATAACACGGGACTTGGGGCAATCGAAGAAGAGGTGAACAAGGTCTTCGATGCATCGGTGGCACCGCTTGCACCATGGAGGCACACCACAGATTTTGTTGGCCCTTGCGTTGTACCAGATCCCTTTATGCAAGATTTGCCACATGAGAATGGATTTCTTGATCTCAATAAGGGGGTGCCAAATCGACATGAACTTAAGTTCCCATCGCAGTTTGGACCAAGAAAGACACCACACCTTGTTAAGAGTGTGATGAACATCTAAGTTATCTTTGAAGTTGGGAATTCTGGATAGTTTCTTACCATTGTTCCATTTGAGGCCCTCTAGGCAAGGAAGATCATGTCCGCCGAGAAGGCGGGTAGTTGACTGGTCCCACGCTGAACACCTGCTTTGAAGAAGATTCCACTCCTCGAGAGAAATTCTATGTCTTGGGTCTAAATCTTCAAACTTAACCCACTCGCCGGTCTCTTGTTTCCAGAGTTGTTTCCAGTGTTTGTACCCCTTGTTCCAAAGTCGCTTAGCCGTTTGGAGGTTCCAAGACTCCACCTCCCTTAAGCCACTGATCGGGAACCAGATAGAGTCATTTTGTCTTATCCCCGCAGCCCACTTCCACTCATCACTGACTCTGATGAATTGTTTGGCTTTGTTCCAACTCTTCCATAATGAACACACGAGGCTAGAGCCTTTAGGGGACACCGGGTGGGGGGAGAACAACAGCGTGAGGATCCCAATGTCCTTCCAGCCGGGAAGACCCACTAAGGTAAGGTCTTTCGAATTTCTGAAGATCAATTTAGCCCAGGAGGACTCTCTATTGCACCAAGCCTTGATAAACCACTTAGCCGCCAGCTTGTCAGCTAACCCAGTGATATCCAAGATACCCAAGCCTCCAGAGTCTTTTGAGCTAATGCAAGTTTCCCATTTGATTTTGGGGATCCCCCTCCTATTCGGGTCCCCCGTCCATAGGAAGTTTCTGCAGATCCTTTCCACTTTGGCCAATTCTTTCTCCTTAGGTCTCCAACACGAGATATAGTAAATAATCGTAGAAAGCATAAATGTGTTGACAACCATTGCACGCCCTGCCAAGTTAGCTTGCATACCTTTCCAATGATTTAATGTTTCAAAGTTGTTCTAAGAACCATCAAATGGTCCATAAAGCTGTAGAAAAGGCTAAACAGAATGGCATTAAATTTCACTTTTTTTTTTTAATAAAAGGAAGTTCGGCCTTAACCTATTCTCCCGGACTTTAATTAAAATAAAGAAGAAAATTTACAAGTGAATGGGACTAGTGCCCATGGGACCCCCCCAGATCCCACAATGCAGGGGAGAAGTACGGCAAGCTAGAGGGCATTACAAATGAGGCGGATAAATCTATCATCTCCCTCATGTGGGACCCATTTGGGTTTCAACTTGTTTTTGAGGAGATAAATATAGTGATGTCTAAACGGTGGAGATCTCTTATCTCGAGAGCTTCTTTTACGTAGAGGAAACAAAGATTTCTCGATCGACCATTCCTTAGGAGTTTCGCCAAAATTGACCGCACATCGCTCCCTCCAAATCTTCCAAAGGGTCTCACCTCTGATGGCATTCCACAGTCTTGCTAAGCAGCCAACCGCCTCGCCCAACAATGCTTGTTGCCAATTGATTTGATTCCTAAGTCTCAATACCTGTGTCACATGATGCCAGATAACCTCGGACTTGGGGCAATCGAAGAACAAGTGAAATAAATCTTTGATGCATGGATGGCAACGCTTGCACCATGGTGGCACACCACAAATTTTGTTAGCCCTTGCATTGGACAAGATACCTTTATGCAAGATCTGCCACATGAGAACGGACTTTTTGATCTCAATTAGGGGGTGCCAAATAGACATGAACTTTAGCTCCCATCGAAGTTTGGTCCAAGCAAGGCACCACCTCTTGTTAAGAGTGTGATGAACATCTAAGTTCTCTTTTGAATAGTGCTTCAGGCGTTGCTATTAACACAAACTCCCCCTGGTTCATCCGCTTTTTTTTTAATAAAAGGAAATTCCGCCTTAGCCTATTCTTCCGGACTTTAATTAAAATAAATAGCCCATTTGATTTCACTTTTGAATAGTGCTCAGGCGTTGCTATTAACACAAACTCCCCCTGGTTCATCCGCTTTTTTTTTAATAAAAGGAAATTCGGCCTTAGCCTATTCTCCCAGACTTTAATTAAAATAAAGAAGAAAAGTTACATGTCAATGGAACTAATGCCCATGGGACTCCCCAAATCCCACAATGCAGAGGAGGAGTATGGCAAGCTAGAGGGCATTACAAATGAGGTGGATAAATCTATCATCACCCTCATGTGGTACTCATTTGGGTTTCAACTTGTTGTTTTCAAGGAGATAAATACAGTGATGTCTAAATGGTGGAGATGTCTTATCTCGGGAGATTCTTCTACCTAGAAGAAACAAGGATTTCTCGATTGACCATTCCTTAGGAGTTTGGCCAAAATTGACAGCACATTGCTCCCTCCAAATCTTCCAAAGAGTCTCACCCTTGATGGCATTCCACAGCCTCAATGGGCAGCTGACCGCCTCACCCAACAACACCTATTGCCAATTGATTTGGTTTGTGAGTCTCAATACCCGGGTCACATGACGCCAGATAACACGGGACTTGGGGCAATCGAAGAACAGGTGAGCTAAATCTTTGACGCATCGATGGCAATGCTTGCACCATGGCAGCACTCCACAGATTTTGTTAGCCCTTGCATTGGACCAGATACCTTTATGCAAGATCTGCCACATGAGAACAAACTTTTTAATCTCAATTAGGGGGTGCCAAATAGACATGAATTTTAGTTCCCATCGAAGTTTGGTCCAAGAAAGGCACCATCTCTTGTTAAGAGTGTAATGAACATCTAAGTTCTCTTTGAAGTTGGGGATTCTCGATAGCTCCTTTCCATTGCTCCATTTGAGGCCCTCCAGGAAAGGAAGATCCTGATTGCAGAGCAGGTGGGTAGTTGAGTAGTCCCATGCTAAACACCTCCCTTGAAGAAGAGTCCATTCCTCTTGGGTAACTCTAAGACTCGGGTCCAAGTCTTCAAACCTAATCCACTGGCTGGTGTCTTGTTTCCAGAGTTGTTTCCACTGTTTGAACCCCTTGTTCCATAACCTCTTTGCAGTTTGGAGGTTCCAAGACTCCACCCCCTAATGCCGCCAATCGGGAACCAGATAGAGTCATTTTGTCTTATCCCAGCCGCCCACTTCCACTCATCACTGATTATGAATTGTTTGGCCTTGTTCCAAATCGTCCATAAAGAACACACGAGGCTAGAGCCTTTAGGGGACACCGGGTGGGGGGAGAACAAAAGCGTGAGAATCCCTATGTCCTTCCAACTAGGATGGCCCACTAAGGTAAGGCCTTCCATATTTCTGAAGATCAATTTAGCCCAAGAGGACTCACTATTTCTCCAAGCCTTGATAAGCCACTTTGCCACCAGCTTGTCAGCCAATCAAGCGATATCCTAAATTCCTAGGCCCCCTGATTCTTTCGGGCTAATGCAAGTTTCCCATTTGATTTTGGGAATCCCCCTCCTATATAGGTCCCTAGTCCAAAGGAAGTTTCTACAGATTCTTTCCACTTTGGCCAAGTCTTTCTTGTTAGGTCTCCAACATGAGATAAAGTAAATAGTTGTAGACAGCATAAATGTGTTAAGAAACATAGCACACCCTGCCAAGTTGACTTTCCTACCTTTCCAATGATTTAATTTGCTATCCAGCTTGGATAGCACCCAGTTCCATCGTTGGTCCATTGAGATGTCGAATTCCATCAGAATGCCAAGGAGACGAAAGACTTGACCTCTAGGGATAACTTGACACCCCTATCTAACAACAGTTGGGGTGTAGGTTCGTTGATTGCTCTAAAAGCAGTTTTAGCATGGTTGATTTTTGAACCTGATGCCACACAAAAGGTTTCAAGGCACCACCAAAACACCTCAATGTTGTTTATATTGTTATGCAAAAAGGCATTCATGTCATCGGCAAAAAGTCTCGCAATCAGTTGGCCATGATTTAGAGGTAGGGAAAGGCCCTTGAGATTGCCAGCGTCCATGTGATGCTTTAATAGGCGATTGAGTCCATTCGAGGCAATAGCGAAGAGTAATGGAGCCAGAAGGCAGCCCTGCCTAATTGATCTTTTTAAGCGAATGGGCTCAGAGAGCTTATCGTTGATATTTATTCTAGTTGAAGCGTTTCCAAGAAGAGTGGAAACCATCTTCGTGAACTTTTGGTTGCATCCAAGGTCTTTCAATGATTGAAGAATAAAGTCCCTGTTGATATATTTAGGTAGTGATGTGTGTGAACACACTAGGACCGCCGGGGCATTTTTTTCCGTCTTTAGGAGGTTTTTTTCCCCCGGCTTGTATATACGCCTATTGCCCTAATGGGCTACTTATCTTTGTACATTCTCTAGTAATACATTCAGTAATGTGTGTTTGTGCTCCAAGCTTCTTCTTCTTCCTTCTGCTGTTCGCATGCTTCCGCAGACGTCTATCTCCAACAATTGGTATCAGAGCAGGTCGTCACTTCATCTAGGGCGCCGTCGACACTCCTACGTTTGCAGTCTCAGAATCGCACAAATTTCGGTGAGCATACTCAACGTGTTTTCGAGATCAAAACGGCTTCGCTCTATGGTGCCGAAATTGCGATCTGAGCTCGTTTCGGCCTCCGAACGCACTATCGCAGTGCTTGTGGAGGCTATTTTGTCTTTTTGTGCCAAAGGTATATACCAGTTTCTGTTCGCCAGTTTAAGCATGTCAAAGTCTGCTACAGGTCTAGCAGAACTCGTCTGGGCAGTTCCGTTCAACTTTTTGAGATACAGTCAATTTTTTGCATCAAGGTATTTTAGTCAACGGCCATGGCTGAAAGCAGTGATGTATTCCATATGTTGGCTGTTGAGGATAAGTTCGATGGTACCAACTGTGAAGAGAGATGGTGGATGCAATCCAAAGATGAGTAGGTGCCGCTACAACCAGCTTCACACCAACCAACTGAGACTTCAGAGTTGATTAGTAGACCCTTTGAGCTTCCTAAATCCACCAAAATATCAGCCAAGTACTTCGGAACATGTATCCCAAAAGTTTAAGTCAAGACAGGCTAGTTGCGAAATGACTAGCTCCCAAAACTTGCTATTTTTGGACATACACCTGCTGGAAAAAATGAACAGTGCTCTCAACCTGGAAGGAATTAGAAAAATTCCTTTTGGGCATAGCAAATAGACTTAGCAAGCTTCCTATTCCAAGTTAAAACACTTCAAATGATGGACTGAGCACTGAGAACAAGTTTCATCAAGTTCTGGAACATTCCCACAATTCTCGGGGCTCTGCAGAGATAGACCAGTAAGCAGTAAAATGCAGATATCTCCAAAAGTATAAATCCAATGACCTTGAAATTTTATACGTAGAAACTAGACAGTGAGAGCTATCCAACGCACTTTAAAACACGGAAAAAGGTTCTGTAAAACTCGAGATATGACCTTCTGAAGTTACTGCTCTGAGTGAGTATAGCAGAGAACAAAACAGAGAGGTAGATGATAATAAATGTATAGATTCACATATGATTACAACCACATTGGCAATGAATCTTTGCACAATGGGAGTAGAATGATAGAGCTATGGAGTAAGCTCTTCAATCTCTACAAAATGACATGAAGTGGTCACGTACAAGGCTTGCTTATCGCCTCTTCCTTCTTGCTCCTTTTATAGCAATTCTTGGAGGGAGTTTTGAATTCGAATTCGAATGGCTCCACCTAAAAGTGATCCCCAAAGTTAGGAGAGATTCCCTCAGCTCAAAAATTCGTGATTTTGGTAGTTGGAGCCACGAATTTGCTTTTACATCATGGATGAGGTAAGCCATCCTTTTACTTTTTTCTTTTTCCATTTACAAGAGATAAAATGTACTCTTTTACAAGAGGTGTTCACATGACTACTCATGTGACTTACAAATGAGGATAATATCAAGCATATCAAGCATGTAGGCTTGGGCAAAATGCACCAACAGCTCCCCCTCAAGCCTAACATGCTTGGCCTCCAAATAAGTCTTCAATTGTCCTTGATTTCCTGCAAACCAATCATCAACTTGAATCTACTTAATTTTGTACCATCAAGAGCTTTCGTCAACATGTCTGCACATTGCATATCTGTAGAGACATAGGATAGTTGAATATCCTTGCTCAATAGCTTCTCCCTTACATAATGGTAGTGGACTTCAATATGCTTGGTTCTAGCATGGTATACCGGATTAGCTGCTAGATGTAGTGAGCTTGTGTTGTCACCAAAAATGTGAGGTGTTAAAGAATGAAGTCCAAGATCTGTGTACAAAGATTTTAACCACATGATTTCTTGAGTTGCATTAGCCAAACCTCTATATTCAGCTTCAGTAGAAGATAATGCCACGGTTGGTTGCTTCTTCGATGACCAAGAAATGATTTTTGAACCTGCAAATGATATATACCCTGATGTGCTTCTTCTATCATCTTTAGATCCGGCCCAATCTGCATCTGAGTAGACCTTTAGCTCAATATCTGAAGTATATGAATAGAACAAACCTTCATTCATGGTCCCCTTTAGGTACTTGAGGACTCGCTTGGCCGCTTCCATATGTGGTCTTCTCGGCTTATGCATAAACTGACTCAATATGCTAACACTATAGCATATATCCACCCTTGTGAGTGTTGCATAGTTCAAACTTCCAACCAAGCTTTGATAGCTTGTGATGTCTTCAATTGGCTCTCCTTCATAAGCACTAAGCTTATGATTTTGCTCCATAGGTGTACCTGCACACTTTGTATTTTCCATCTTGAACTTGACGAGCATGTCATGGACATACTTCCTTTGTGTGATGTATATACCTGAATCTGTGTAGATCAACTCCAATCCAAGAAAATAAGTGAGTGGTCCGAGGTCACTTATTTTGAACTCCTCCTTCATTTGACTCTTTACCTGTTTGATTCCTTCAAGATCATTGCCTGTGATAATAATATCATCAACATACACACATAAATAGATCACTTCAGATCCATTCCTCTTTATGAACAAAGAGGTATCCGCCTTGCTAGCTTTGAATCCTTGGTCCTGCAAATAAGTAACCAATCTGAAATTCCAAGCTCTTGGAGCTTGCTTCAATCCATACAAAGCTTTCTTTAGTTTGCATACATAGTTAGGATGATGTGCATCCTCATATCCAGGAGGTTGTGCCATATACACTTCCTCAGAAATCCATCCATTCAAGAAAGCATTCTTTACATCAAGTTGATAAAGATTCCAATTTCTAGATGCAGCAAGACTTATGAGAACCCTAATTGTAGGCATTTTTGCAACAGGAGAGAAAGTCTCCTCATAATCAATACCATGGGTTTGAGCAAACCCTTTAGCAACTAACCTTGCTTTGTGTCTATTTATACTTCCATCTGGATTCCTCTTGATTTTGTATATCCATCGAGATCCGATTATCTTCATAGACGGCTTGTTAGGTACAAGCTCCCAAGTGTCATTCTCCTTCAAGGCTTCCATTTCTTCATCCATTGCATCTCTCCAAGCTTTCTTGCTTTGTGCTTCTTCAAATGTGGTAGGTTCTTCATTGGTTGAATCCTTTGCAATGTAGATTGAGTGCTTGGTGACCAAAGAAGTATCATAACCAAACCTCTCTGGTTTCTTCTTCTCCCTCGAAGACCTTCTAAGTGGTTGATGTGAGCTCTCGGGTCCATATGTAGCATCCTGCATCTTTGCTTTACCTTTGTTCTTCCATAGCTTTAGTCTTTCCAAGTCTTCTAGGTCAATCTCCGAATCACTTTCTTCAATCTGCTTTGGCTCCTTTGGTTGAAGTGATGGAAAATCTTCATCCAAGTCATATGGCAGCTTCACTTTCCTGTCATCATCAAACCATGATTTGTTTTCATCAAAAATTACATCTCTACTCACAGAAAATCCTTTATTGGTTGGATTGTACAATCTATATCCTTTTTGGTTTTGATCATAACCAATGAATACACACTTCTCTGCCTTGGGATCCAATTTCCCTCTTACTTGAGAAGGAATGTGAGCATAGGCTAAGCATCCAAAGATTTTACAATGCTCTAGACTAGGTCTTCTTCCATTCCACACTTCATATGGAGTGGTTCCATCTAGTGACTTAGATGGAAGTCTATTTATGAGATATGTGGCTGTAGACACAGCCTCTGCCCATAGGTAGTTCGGCAATCCCTTTTCGTTGAGCATGGACCTTGCAGCTTCGACGATAGCTCTATTCCTCCTCTCTGCTACACCATTGAGTTCAGGTGTATACCTTGTAGTGACTTCCCTTTTAATGCCTCTTTCATGCAAGAAGGCATCAAATTCAGAAGAGAAGTATTCTCCTCCACCATCTGATCTGAGTCTTTTCAAAGTCCTACCTGTTTGATTTTCAACAAGAGCAATATACTTCTTAAAGCAATTAAACACTTCATCCTTGTGCTTCATGAAAAACAGAATGGTCCACCTGCTACAATCATCTATGAAAGACACATAATATCTTGAGCCTGATATAGATGGCTCCTTACTTGGACCCCACACATCCGTGTGCACTAGATCCAAAGGATTTTGATACATATATCCTTTCTTATTGAAAGGTTGTCTATGAGCCTTGCCGAGTTGACAAGCTTCACACTTATAAATCATGTGTTGCCTTGTGATATTAGGCAAACCAAGTACACTTTGGTCCCTGCAAATCTGTTTGAGTGTCCTCTCACCAATGTGAGCAAGCCTTTTGTGCCATATCTCCAACTCTGTTAGAGTTTGAGATCCATAGCTAAACAAAGCTATGTTCTTTGTATCTTCCACTTCAAAAGTGAAAAGCCTTCCTGTCTTTTCTCCTTTGGCAATCCTTCGAAAGCCTTGCCTTGGGTCTTCAACATATGCTCCAAATCGATTGAATCTAACCTGCAATCCTTTTTCAACAATCTGTCCAACACTTATTAAATTTTTGGTAATTGTAGGGACATACAAGACTTTGCTTAAGAGGTTCATATTCCCATCTGATGTCTTCACATTACCTATCTTCTCCACTGAGTGCTTTGTATCATCTCCTGTCTGCACTTCATGCTTGTTATGAGGATCTTCCAAATCAGAAAGTAAAGCCACATTTCCTGCTACATGGTTCGAGCATCCCGAATCAATGTAAAATATGTGATCATCATCCTTACCCTTCTTCGTTGATAGATTCATAATCAATAATGAATCTTCTTGACTTTGGTCCTCTGCATAGTTATTGTAATCTCTTCTTCCTCTATGGCCACTTTGATAGTTGTTGTTGTTGTTGTAATTGTTGTTGTAGTAGTTGTTGTTGTAGCCTCCATTGTACCTGCCTCTATTTGATCCATAGCCACCTCTATTGAATCCTCTTCCTCTTGAGTTCCTCGGATTCCTGAAACATTCTTCAGTAGTATGGTTAGATAAGCCACATATGTTGCAAGGTTGAGATGATTGGAATCTCCCCCTGCCTTGCTTTCCACCTCTGCCTCTTCCTCTAGCTCTTCCTCTACCTGCAAAGTTTGCTTGGAAAGAGCTTCCTTCATCTTCATTCTTTCTATTCTTTGACTTGTCCTTGACCTTAGCTTTATCAGAATATAAGGCAGAAGTTTGATTACCTCTTGAGGACTCACCACCTTTGCTAATCTTTGCTTCATGAGTGAAGAGTTGGCCCATGAGTGTGTTGAGGTCGGGTACATGCATATCCATGTATAAATCCATGGCTGTTGTGAATGACTCCCACTTGTCGTCTGCTTTGATTCCATTCATGATTTGTCTTATGATTTGCTCCTCTTCAATTACCTCTCCAATGCTTCCAAGTTGGTCGGAAATCTCCTTCATCTTTGTGACATAATCAGTCACATTTTGCTTCGGGCTTTTCTTCATTGTTGTGAACTCCATCCACAATTGGTTCTTCCTTGCTCGAGTGTTGGAAGAGAAGAAAGAAGCAAGTGCATTCCAGGTTTCTCTTGATGTCTTGCATCCCTTGACATGAGGTAAAAGAAAATCAGAGATTGAGTTTAGAATATAGGACCTTGCAAGTGCATCCTTCGAACACCAATTCGAAAGTCCTTCCACTTCTTCATGTGATGGTTGCCCTTTGTTCCTCATGGTTGGCATTGCTTCATCTCCGGATATGAATCCATATAGATTCCTCCCTTGAAGGTAAGCCTCCATCCTTAGAGACCATGCCGGATAGTTGTTTCGATCCAATTTGTCAATTGTTGATGGAAATCCATCTCCCATGTTGCTTGACTATGCTCTGATACCACTGTGAAGAGAGATGGTGGATGCAATCCAAAGATGAGTAGGTGCCGCTACAACCAGCTTCACACCAACCAACTGAGACTTCAGAGTTGATTAGTAGACCCTTTGAGCTTCCTAAATCCACCAAAATATCAGCCAAGTACTTTGGAACATGTATCCCAAAAGTTTAAGTCAAGACAGGCTAGTTGCGAAATGACTAGCTCCCAAAACTTGCTATTTTTGGACATACACCTGCTGGAAAAAATGAACAGTGCTCTCAACCTGGAAGGAATTAGAAAAATTCCTTTTGGGCATAGCAAATAGACTTAGCAAGCTTCCTATTCCAAGTTAAAACACTTCAAATGATGGACTGAGCACTGAGAACAAGTTTCATCAAGTTCTGGAACATTCCCACAATTCTCGGGGCTCTGCAGAGATAGACCAGTAAGCAGTAAAATGCAGATATCTCCAAACGTATAAATCCAATGACCTTGAAAATTTATAGGTAGAAACTAGACAGTGAGAGCTATCCAACGCACTTTAAAACACGGAAAAAGGTTCAGTAAAACTCGAGATATGACCTTCTGAAGTTACTGCTCTGAGTGAGTATAGCAGAGAACAAAACAGAGAGGTAGATGATAATAAATGTATAGATTCACATATGATTACAACCACATTGGCAATGAATCTTTGCAAAATGGGAGTAGAATGATAGAGCTATGGAGTAAGCTCTTCAATCTCTACAAAATGACATGAAGTGGTCACGTACAAGGCTTGCTTATCGCCTCTTCCTTCTTGCTCCTTTTATAGCAATTCTTGGAGGGAGTTTTGAATTCGAATTCGAATGGCTCCACCTAAAAGTGATCCCCAAAGTTAGGAGAGATTCCCTCAGCTCAAAAATTCGTGATTTTGGTAGTTGGAGCCACGAATTTGCTTTTACATCATGGATGAGGTAAGCCATCCTTTTACTTTTTTCTTTTTCCATTTACAAGAGATAAAATGTACTCTTTTACAAGAGGTGTTCACATGACTACTCATGTGACTTACAAATGAGGATAATATCAAGCATATCAAGCATGTAGGCTTGGGAAAAATGCACCAACACCAACTACCCATTATGGGCTTATATGATGCGACATGTATTGGTTGCAAAAGGACTGTGGAACATTGTGCAGGGTGTTGAAAGATGTCCTGTTACACCTGTAACGACAGGTACTACAAATACAGGTGCTGGAGCTGATGAAGATGGTGTCGAAGATGATATTCCGCAGATTCCTGTTCGTGCTGCTGTTTCTGTTGCACCTACTGCAGAGCAGATTCGGTGGGATGGCAGAGATGCCCAGGCACATGCATTGATAGCTTTGTCTATCAAACGTGCCATTATTCCTCACATTCGCTCTTATAGAACAGCAAATGATGCTTGGGATACACTTACCACTTTGTACCAGGCTAGGAATGAGGCTCGTGTTGCTTACCTCCAAAAACAGTTGGAGAGTGAGCACATGAATGAAGGTGATTCTATGGACAGTTTTCTCACAAAGATCAAAGACCTGAAGGAAAAATTGATTTCTGCTGATGAGGTTATACGAGATAGCTCACTTGTGCAGACTGTTCTGAATGGTCTTCCTGATTCATATCAGAGTTTTGCCTCTACTCTTTGGTTGATGATGAAAGGCAATCCAAATGCCTTGTCAATTGAGGAGTTAGTCTCTATTCTGTTGCACGAAGATCTGTCCAGGCAGAACAGGTCCATTATGCGTGTTGCAGATCAAGCTTTCCTGGCTAGTCAGAAGGGCAAAGGAAAATGGAGCTCTTCTACTAGTAAGCAGAAATCTGCAAATGCTGCACAATCGAAGAACTAGGATAAAGATGAGAAGAAATCAGAAAAGCAGAAATTGTTTTGCACGTACTGTAAAGGAAATGATCATACCATAAAGAACTGTCCAAAACTGGCTACAAAAGAGGCAAAGAAGAAAGAGGCTGGAATGGTTGTTGCAGAGGCCTCTACACCAAAAACAGAGTCTGCAAATCTTGTGCAGGAAGAAGAATGGGCATTTACTACTGTCTGCAGTTTTGACCCATCTTCTCATGATCAGTGCATGTCTGCAGTAGACTCAGATGTTTGGTACTTTGACAGTGGGGCGACCAAACATATTACCTCGCAGCGTAGTTTCTTCTCTTCACTCGAGCCTGCCCCTACAGGGAATACTGTCACATGCGCCAAGAACTCCTCTTATCTTGTTATGGGAGTTGGTAAGATCATTCTGACTACTACTGATGGTAGTTCTTTCACCTTGTCGGATGCTTTATTTGTGCCAGGGATCAAGAAGAATCTGTTATCAGTTTCTGCATTAGCCAAGATTGGCTTGTTTGTGAAATTTGTTGATGACAGATGTACAGTTCATAATCTGTCAAATGGCGATGTTATTATTTCTTCTGGCATTTTATGTCGTGGGCTGTATAAGCTCATAGACTATGAAAGATCTGTGAATGATTCGGCATGTGCAGTTGATGATTCTCAGGCTATGTCAGATGCAAAGACACCAGTGTACAGTGCCGTATACAACTCAATAGAATGGAGTTGCTGAATGAAAGAACAGGTCACTCATGGAGATGGCGAGGTGCATGGTCAAGAGTCAGGCTTTACCACATAGTTTTTGGCTTTAGGCTGTCATGTGTGCAGCATATGTACTGAACAGTTGTCCCACTAAAGCGCTGCAGTCTATCACTCCATATGAGGATTGGCATGACCGTAAGCCATCTGTTGCTCATCTGCGTGTTTTTGGTTGTTTGGCATATGCACTACTGCCTGAACAACATCGCAGAAAATTGGATGATAAGGCAGTAAAATGTATTTTTGTTGGGTACAGTTCTGAAAGTAAAGGCTATCGTCTGTATCATCGTATCATCCACAGACTAAACGCATTCTCGTTAGCCATGATGTTGTCTTTGTGGAAGATGCTATTCAGCCATTGCTTTCATGTACTAAGGAGACATCTGTTAGCTCCAAAGACATGTATGATACTTTGATGCCTCTTTTTACAGGTGGACAGTCTAGTGCTGGTCCTAATGAGGCAACTTCTCAGCCTTTGCAGGTTTCATATGATGATGCAGATCATTCCATTTCTAATGCAGATTTACATGATGCACTTGTTGATGAGGAGAGCTGATATTGAGCAGGCAAAAATTATGCCAAAATGGCTGGTGCAGACTTTGCGTGACAGCAAATTAGATGCATCTTTGTCATATCGTACTCGTTCAGGCTCTCATAGTGCCTCCTTTGCATCAGATTGCTATGCTATGGCTGCGTCTAGTCTCTGTGATGAGAATGAGCCTGCTTCTTTTGATGAAGCACAGAATTCAGAAAATTGGATGGCTGCTATGCAATCGGAATATGATGCTATAATGAAGAATGGTACATGGCCTTTATGTGACTTGCCTCCTGGCAAAAAGGCCATTGGCACTAAGTGGGTATACAAGCTGAAGCGTAAACCTGATGGTACAGTTGACAGGTCTAAAGCTAGGCTTGTTGCAAAGGGTTATGCACAGGAAAGAGGCATTGATTTTGATGAGACCTTTGCACCTACATGCCATATGACTACTGTTCGGAGCATTTGTGCACTTGCAGCCCATCATGGTTGAAATGTACATCAGTTGGACATTAAAACAACATTTCTGAATGGTGACTTGCATGAAGAAGTGTATGTTTTTCAGCCCCGTGGCTTTGTGCAGAAAGGGCATGAAAACTAGGTGTGCAGGTTAAAGAAGGCATTATATGGTTTAAAGCAAGCACCACGTGCTTGGTATGAGAAGATACATGCCTATCTGATTGCACATGGTTTTGAAAGCAGTCCAACTGAAAGCACGTTATATGTTAAGCGTGCTAATGACGTGCTTCTGATCATTGTTGTCTATGTTGATGACATGCTGCTCACTGGTCCTATTGAGACACATATTGCTGATTTTAAGGCTGGTTTGCATGCCTCATTTGAGATGTCTGATTTGGGGCATTTGCATCATTATTTGGGCATTCAGTTTATGCACGTTGATGGTGGAATGGCTTTGTGTCAAACGAAATATATTGACACATTATTGCAGCATTTTGGCCTTGAAGACTGTAAGCCTATTGCCACTCCTATGGAGACAAGTTTACGATTGAGTCTTCATGATGCTGGAGATGCATTTGATGCTGTCCTCTATCAGCAGGTTGTTGGATGCTTGATTTACTTATGTATTACTCGGCCAGATATTCAGTTTGCTATCTCACAGATGAGCAGGTTTATGCATTGCCCAGGAGTCACGCATTGGAACGTGGTTAAGCGCATATTTCTCTACTTGAGTGGTACTCGGCTACTTGGGTTGTTTTATCCCAAGGGGGTTTACTACCGCCAGATTTGCATGCTTTTTCTGACTCAGATTGGGCTGGTTGCTATGACACTCGTGTGTACACTAGTGGTTTTTGCTTCATGCTTGGTAGCTCATGTATATCTTGGCTGAGCAAGAAGCAGCCTACTGTGGCCACTTCCAGTTGTGAGGCTGAGTATAGGGCAGCTTTCACAGCTACCGTTGAGTGTGTGTGGCTCAGACACCTTATGGCTGATTTGGGTGTTGGTCAGTCTTCTGCCACCACCATCTTCACTGATAGCCAGAGCGCATTGGCAGTTGCGAGGAACCCTGTGTTCCATGCTCGCACTAAGCACATTGAGGTGCATTATCATTATGTCAGGAAGAGGTTCTCTGCTGGGGAGATCAGCTTGGCATATGTGCCCACGCAGGAGAACATTGTAGACCTTTTCACGAAGGCTCTGCCTAGGGAGAAGTTTGAAGCTTTTCGCAAAGCTTTGGGCTTACTTCCTTTTGTGGAGTGATTTCCACATAGCTTGGCACTTCCTTATACATGAGTGCCAGCTCCTTGTTCACCGCATCACTCCCAGGGGGGATTTGTTGATATATTTAGGTAGTGATGTGTGTGAACACACTAGGACCGTTGGGGCCCTTTTTCCCTCTTTAGGAGGTTTTTTTCCCCCGGCTTGTATATACGCCTATTGCCCTAATGGGCAACTTGTCTTTGTACATTCTCTAGTAATACATTCAGTATTGTGTGTTTGTGCTCCAAGCTTCTTCTTCTTCCTTGTGCTGTTCGCGTGCTTCCGCAGACGTCTATCTCCGACAGTCCCATTCCAATCTGTCATATGCTTTGTCGAAGTCAATCTTAATGAATACCAGATCTTGTGCAGACTCCTCAACAAATGCAAGGCCTTCCCAAATATCGACAATTTCTTCAAGTATAGATCAACCTTTGATGAAACCTTTCTGGTCCTCACAAATGTTACTGTTAGTGTCCATGTGAAAGGCCAAATGGCCACCGGACACTTCTTTGTATATGTTCTTTAATAAAACATATAGTGGCCTGGTCAGTCACAGATTGTAAGTTTGATCACATTTGTAAGACCTAAGAAGTCTGTCTTGGGGCTCCCTGGGTACTGTGTTTTTTGCATATTTTGCAGCCTCTGTGCGGAGTACTGCGTGCGGCCTTAGGAGCTTGGTTTTCTACTCCGAGCATATCGTCGTGGAGCTCTCAAGAAGGAGAGCACAGTGTGGTGCATCGCCATCGAAATACTTCACTGATATCAGAGCAGTTCGAGGCAAAAGCTTTGTTCCTTTTCTGCTAGTGAAGCGAGCACCCCCCTTCCCCCATTCGCTAAGGCTTATGACTAAGGTGGCGACCAAGGCATAGACCTTGGAATACCTTGTCATCCGAGTCACGGAAGTCACCATTGGCACCATTGGTTGCGCACGAGGGAGGACCTCAACAATCAAGGAATATAGAGGTTCTCGGTACTTCCTGGGAGGTCACCCATCGTAGTACTGTTCCCCCCAGAGCTCGCTTAATCGTGGCAATCTCCTGCCACTAAGCTACACTCTTCTGGTGTCTGAAGAAGGGGAAAGACTAAGGTTGATATTACCTTGAACAAGTTTTGGTCCCTCAAAACTTGATTCTTTGCTTTCAAAGGCTATTTCTAAAGCATTTTTGGGGTGTCTTTTGGAGCCATTTTGGAGTACTTTCGCACATAGTTCTCTTCACACAGGTCTAAGAACATCAAGAAGAGTGTTCTTTGTACTTCTCAGACAATAAATATCAACCTTTGGGGATGTATTTTCAGCCACACTCATAAAACTACAGGTTTCTCGAGAGGTTTTCAGTTTTGGTGGGAGCAGTCGCTGCAAATTTATGCAGGTTTTTTAAGCCTAAAACATTAGAGTTGACAGACACTTGCAGGTGCTATTGGCTAGTTTTTGGGTTGTGTATTCAGCCTTTTCGTGTCATTTTACTACATATATTGAGCACATACACACCATGTACGCTTCTGTGGATACCGCTTATGTAAGTCCATGTGGTCAATGATATAGTAGTTACGCTCTTTGCATAAAGCCTTTTATGTTTGATAAAGAGGGTCGTGGTGAGGTTTTCTTAACTGGGAGACACCCAGATGTCGGGGTCTTTTCGCTGATGCAGGTGGAAGACTTACCCAGCCTCGCCATAGGAGATGTATGATAGTTGTTCATAGGTGCTCGATAAGCCTAGTTGGCTTCTATTGGGTAACTGATTATATGCAGTGGAGTCAATGATTCACTATGCAATACTTGCAGTTTTATGATACTTTCACACTAGTCATATGCTAATTTTGCAGAGGATACTCTGGAAAACTTTTTCCAGATTTTTGGTTTAATCAACTATATAGTGGTCGATTTACTCCTTGATACACATTTGTTGGTGTTTGGACTCTTCTAGCTCCATTATCATTCTATTCAGTTCTCTACCATCATGGCATCAGAGGTCTCAGCACATCCGGTGGATCAGGGTCTAGTGCTAGTGTTCCAGGGAGGAGCTATAACTTGCAGGGCAAAGACCATTTTGAGATCCGAAAATTTATGGCACGAACTTTGCTCTATGGAAGAATCAGATTAAAGATGTGCTGATTCAAAGGAGGCAATGGAAGCTAGTAAATGGGATTTCAAAGAAGCCTGCTGACATGGATGAGGATGATTGGGATGAGTTAGATGAAATGGCCAGGTCTACCATTCACTCGCGCCTGGCAGATAATGTTTACTTTACAGTATTAGACTGTGAAAGTGCAGAGGAGCTTTGGAAGAAGTTATGCAATACATATGAAAAAGAGACGGCATCAAATAAAGTGTATTTGATGAGAAAATTATATGACCTTCGTACGAAGGACACAAATAGTAATGCTGCTCATCTAAATGAGTTTGATGTTATATTCTCCCAGTTATAGGCTCAGAAAATGGATATGGATAATGAAATGAAAGCAGTATTGTTGTTATGCACCCTGCCATCATCATGGGATACATTTTGCACAACTATTAGCAACAGTGCACCTGGTGGTAAAATCGTCTATGTGACATATGTGGAGCACTCTTTGGTGAGGAGATTTGTAGAAAATCTATGGCTGGCACTCAGAGTGGATATGCATATAATGTTCGTGATTCTTACCAACAAAAGAATGAGCAACATCGTAGGAGCAAGTACAAGGAAAGAAATGGTCAACGGAATAAGAGTAGAAGTAAACCAAGGAAGAGGGATATTGAATGCTATTATTGTCATAAGAAAGGACACATGAAGAAAGATTGTTATGTATTAAAGAATGCTAAAGGTAAAGGACAGAATGTTGATGGGCATGTTAAACAGTTACCTGCACCATCTACTTCGACTATGAAGATTGAAGAAACTAATGCTATTTGTGATGATGCTGATGTGTTGACACTTGATAGTACTGTGCCATCTGAGGCACTTATGCTCTCTTTCCCACACGTGGCTGCTAGATTCTGGTGCTTCTTTCCATGTGACACCACATAGAGAATGGTTCTCTAATTATGCAGCAAAGTCTCTTGGTACCGTGAGACTTGGTGACTCTTACCAGTGTGATGTTGTGGGGATTGGAGATGTAGTTGTGCATTTCATTGATGGTTCAAAATTTACTATGCATAATGTACTCCATGTACCTCAGTTATCACGTAGTTTGATGTCAGTTGGTCAACTTGATGACCTTGGTTACAAGGTGGTCTTCTATGCTCAGTCCTTTCGTATATCAAAGGGCAATATGGTTATTGCAAAAGGAAGCAAAGTTGGCTCACTTTATCCTTTATTTGTATCATAGAAAGAACACTTGTTAGCTGTTACTGAACAATCTATGGCTTGTATTTGGCATGGTCGTTTGGGCCATATATCTCATAGTGGAATGGAAAATCTTTCTTGTTCTAGCTACTTACCTGTGTTATCTTTCTCCGATTTTTCATTTTGTGAGCATTTTCAATATGGAAAGCAAACCAGAAATGTGCATAGAACGCACATTGACTCTTCAATTCAACCTTTAGATCTTGGTCATACAGATGTGTGTGGTCCTATGCCCATTAGGTCCTTAGGTGGTTCTCTTTACTTGGTCACTTTCATAGATGATGCTACGAGAAAGGTCTAGGTATATCCTATCAAATCAAAGGATGATGTATTCCCTACTTTCAGAAAATGGCTTTCTTCAGTTGAGACTGACAAAGGAACTAAGCTTAAGACTTTACGTTCAGATAATGGGGGTGATTATACCTCACATGAATTGAGCCTTTTTTGTCAGTCTAGAGGGATTCGTAGAGAGTTTAAAACTCCTTATACCCCAGTACATCTTTGGGCAGAAGTAGTATGGACTGCACTTCATGTGATTAACCTTTCACCTAGTACTGCCAAAGATCTGAAAGTGGCACAAGAGCTATGGACAGGGAAACCACCATATTATGATCATCTTTGAGTTTTTGGGTGTGAAGCATATGTTCATATACCCAAGAATCTTAGACAAAAGTTGGACCATAAGTCAAAGAAATGCATTTTTCTTAGATATGGTCGAGAAGGACAATTTGGATATCGCTTATGGGATCCTGAAACACGGTCAGTGATCAGAAGTAGTGATGTCATTTTTAATGAGTCTAAGATGCATAAACAACCCCTTAAGGAGGTTGAAGTGAGAAGAGTGGTGTTTGAGGATACAAGTCCTCCGGTTAGCATGCATAAAAATGTTGCACATAGGGATGTTCAAGAGAATGTCCATTCAAATCAGTCTGCACATGTTTCGGTTCAGCAACCATTGAGACGTTCTGCACGTGTCTCACATCCACCTGATAGTTATGTTCCGGGTTTAGATTTTGTTATGCTAACAGATGCCGGTGAGCCTTCTTGCTATAAAGAGGCTATGCAGACAGAGGATCATGTCAAGTGGGAGCGTGCCATGAAGAGTGAGTTGGATTCTATTCACAACAATGGTACTTGGGACTTAGTACCTTAAAGTTTGCCAAAGGGTAGGAAAGATTTACCATGTAAATGGGTATATAAGCTGAAATTCACATCAGATAGTGCTTCTCCAAAATATAAAGCACGACTTGTTGCAAAGGGTTTTAAGCAACAACATGGTGTTGATTCTGAGGAAATCTTCTCCCTAGTGGTCAAGATGACTACTTTGCGCATGTTGCTTGGATTCGTTGCAATGGAGGACTTAGAGCTAGTCCAAATGGATGTGAAAACAACTTTCTTGCATGGAGATCCTACAGATGAGATCTATATGGAACAACCAGAGGGTTATGTAGTTCCTGGCAAGGAAAGTCTAGTTTGTAAGCTCAAGAAGAGCTTGTATGGACTTAAACAGTCTCCTAGAAAATGGGACCAAAATTTTGATGCTTTTATGAAGTCCCAAGGCTATTCTCGGAGCAATGAGTATCATTGTCTCTACACAAAGAGATGCTCTAATGGCAGCTTGATATGCTTGATACTTTATGTCGATGATATGTTGATTGCTCGGAAGTCGTCTTATGATTTGTCAATTCTCAAAAAGAATTTCAGTCAGACATTTGATATGAAGGATTTGGGGGATGCCATACATATTCTTGGCATGCACATTACTCGTGATAGGAGTAAAAGATGCATATACTTGTCTCAAAGTGAGTACATATCCAAAGTACTTCATCGGTTCAATATGCAGGGTGGAAAGGCATTGAGTACACCTTTACCCACATATGTGAAATTGAGCAAGGATGACTCCCCCAAATCAGATGAGGAAGAGGAATTCATGATCAAAATTCCCTATCAGTCTGCTGTTGGTAGTCTCATGTACGCTATGGTAGCTACGAGACGAGACATTGCATTTGTAGTGGGAGTTGTGAGCAGATATATGTCTAATCTTGGAAAGAAACATTGGGAAGTGGTCAAGATGATTTTGAGATATCTGAGTGGCACTAAGGACAAGTGTCTATGCTTAGGTAGAGGGAAAGCATCCATTATGGTTACACAAATTCTGACTATGCTGGTTGTGAAGAAAATTGTAAGTCTACATCAGGGTACATTTTTCATTTTGCTGGAGGTGCTATCTCTTGGAGATCTCATCTTCAAGAATGTACAACTGTTTCCACCATAGACGCAGAGTATGTTGCAGCAAGTGAGGCATGTAAGGAAGCATTGTGGCTTTCTCGTCTTGCGTGTGATTTGGGTTTACCTCAGCATGTACCTCGCTTGCTGAGTGATAGTCAGAGTGCCATTGCTTTGGCTAAGAATCTGGTCTATCATGTAAAGACCAAGCACATTGAGGTGAGGTATCACTTCATTAGAGATTGCTTAGCCACTGAGAGCATTATTCTTGAGAAGGTTCACACTCGAGATAATGTTGCAGATGCTTTGACTAAAGCTCTACCACAGAATAGCTTTCGACACTATTGTCACTTGATGGGGGTTACTTGATTCTTGATCTTACACAGTCACTTGTATACTGTGTAACATGCCCATCAAGTGGGAGGTATAGTTTGTATACTTACAGGTAGGTATTTTGTTGTATATTATTGAACAATGCATTGTTAAAGTGTTATATTATTAATATAATAATATGTTTTTGATGTTTTTTTTGATATAGCAGATGAAGGTTCGTGAGGAGCGTTCAAGGCATGAAAGGGCGGACAACAATAATCCGAATAATTATTATTTATTTTGTAAATAAACCTGCGTAGAAGGTTCTATTGTTAGAAAAGTAATGGTTAGAATAAGGGTCGTTGTAGACCGCAGTTTCTGTTATTAAAAGCAATGGCTTTCTGTAAAAGTTACCAACTTTTAGTTTCACGCCTGCTTTTCGAAGCCGCCCTCATGTAACCACTATTTTCGATGTAATCAAAAGTCCTATAAATACATGCACTCTGTGGACTGTCGAAACAGAGTGCATGGGGGGAGATTGCACCCAATCTTGCGTTCCGTCTCGTCTCTTGTTACCTCTATTCTCTGTGTGTTTTCTGCGTCCGTAATCTCTGTATGCGCGTGAGCAAGATCCTGACAACAATGGTATCAGAGCTCTGCACGCGTCAATACAGAGGGTTCTGTTCTCTGTTCGCGATTCTGATTCCGATTCCATCTCCATCTCCATCTCCGTCTTCGTCAGCGTCGACTAAGGCAAAGAACTTAGGCAATAACTTAGGCAATACATTGGCAACATTGGCACCCAAGGCTCCCTTGGCGATCTTTGGCAGCCGTTGGCTACGTGCGAGACAATTTTAATTTTTGAGTGGCAATAGAGAGGTTTAGAGTCCCTAAGGTAGGAGGATTTGAACCCACAACCTCCTACTTTCAAGGGAAGTATTTTGACCACTCCACCATCTCTTGGAGTTTTACTCAAGTTCTCTCTCTTTATTACTTGTGGAAGGCGTGCGCGTCGATTTCAAGATTGGACCCAAGAAAGAATCAAGTGTATCTCTCAATCCGTAGGTCGGATTGAGGCGTGTAATATACCGTTGGAAAGCTCTCGGAACGCACTTTCCAATGAGCTAGCTTGGAAGTGTGAATTCCTTCAAAATTCTTGGGTGTCACGTGATTGAGTGTTCAAGATACCAAGCAAGGTTGAGAACAAGGGCTCGAGATATCAAGGTTGCAAACAAGAAGGTTCAAGACACCAAGGTTGAGAGCACGGGTCCAAGAGCACCATGGCAGATTACAGTAATTCACCTTTACCTGGAGTTTCATTCGAACAAGAGTTAGAGATTATGAACCAAGAACTTCAAGCACTTCAACAAGCCATACAAGGACGTTATGCTATGCTTCAATTCGACGGACGAAAAGATGGCCGCTTTGTCTTATCATGGCTATCCCTATTCAACGATTTCTTTTCCGATGGGTTATATTCAGAAAATAAGAAAATTGAGTTTGCCACCAATTATTTGGTAGGACGAGCGTAGTTATGGTGGAATGATCTTTCTCGTCGTGCAGATTGTCCACGCACCTGGAAGGCTTTTCAAGAAGAGTTTAAGGATTCATTTCTACCTTTAAAGTTCAACCTATATGTATGAGAATTGTGATGCATTTACATATTTAATTTAGTCCATAGAGTAAATTCAAATTACGCTTTTGTTCTTGTATTATACTTGTTTACAGTAAGAATGATAGTGAACATGAAAAGCATCTTGAAACAGTTTTTCATTTGTTACGAGAGAACACACTTTATTCTAATCCTGAAAAGAGTTACTTCTTTCAACATAAGCTAGAATATTTAGGACATATTATTTCAAGTGAAGGTGTGCATGTGGATCCGAAAAAAATTAGGGTTATAGTAGAATGGCCTACACCACAATCAGTCAATGATGTTCGTTCTTTTCTTGGGTTGGCTAGTTTCTATAGGAAGTTTGTTCGAAATTTTTCTTATTTAGCATTGCCTCTTACTTTGTTGTTGAAAAAGAAAATAAGATTTGCATGGGGATTTACCCAACAACAGTCCTTTGACAAACTTAAACATGCACTTTCATATGCACCTGTTTTACAATTACCTGATTTCTCACAACCCTTTCATGTTGTTACTGATGCTAGTGGTTCAGGAATAGGTGCTGTTTTAATGCAAAATGACCATCCCATTGCATTTGAGAGTAGAAAGCTTAAGCCCTCAGAACAGAATTATAGTACGTATGATAAAGAACTGTTAGCAGTTGTGCATGCTTTGCGAATTTGGAAACACTATCTTATGGGCTCTAAAGTATTAATCAAAACCGATCAACAGGCTATTAAGCATTTATTAAGTCAGCCCTTAATCTCTGATAGGCATCTTAAATGGGCATCATTCATTCAAAATTTCCAACCCATGATACAATATCAACCAGGTAAAGCTAATGTCGTAGCTGATGCCCTTAGCCGTTTTCCTTCGAACTCCGTTGTTTTGAATAATATTTCTGCCATTCAAATTCATTCTTTTCAAGACATGGTTTCCACTTATGCATCTGATTTGTATTTTTCACGTGCATGGCATGACTCCAATAATGGTGCATCTTTATCTGATGAACATTATACATTTCATAATGGTTTTCTTTATTTTCAACATAGATTGTGCATAACCCAAGCTTTTAAAGATTTTGTCATTAAAGAAATGCATGAACCATCTTACATGGGTCATAGAGGCATACAGAGCACTATTTCTGCTTGCAAAGATTTCTTCTTTTGGCCACACATGGAAAAAGACATTGCACATTATGTTTCTCAATGCATTGTATGTCAGCGTGTCAAACGTCATCATGGTAAACCATTTGGATTATTAATGCCACTTCCTATTCCAAATGAACCATGGGAACAAATCTCTATGGATTTTATCATAGGTCTTCCTATCACTTCATCACATAATGACCTGATTTGGACAATAGTTGATAGGTTTAATAAATATGCATATTTCATTCCATGTAGAAAAACTTTGACTGCACCTCAAGCTGCAAAATTATTCATTAAATGCATTTTCCCACATCATGGATTTCCTAAAGTAATGTTATCTGATCGTGATGTTAGGTTTTGTAATCATTTTTGGGTTGCCTTATTTCAACATTTTGGTTCTAAAATAGATTTTAGCTCTGCATTTCATCCTGAAAGTAATGGACAGAGTGAGGCTACAAATAGTACTATTCTTGATTTATTGCATTGTTATTCATTAGATAATCCTAATAACTGGGATGAAAAGTTGCCATTGCTTCAATTTGCTTACAATAACACTTCACATACCACTACTGGTCGTGCACCTTTTGAAATAGTTTTTGGTAAAAAGCTTCCCACTCCCATGTCCCTCACCCAAACCGACATTCCGATGGCTGATTCTATTGCTCAAGATCACGTTTCTATACTTCATGATGTTCACGAGCACATTAGGAAAAGTCAAGAGCGATATACACGTATTATCAATACTAAACGATTAGCCAAAGAATTCAAGGAAAATGATTTTGTATGGTTGCGTATCATTAAAAGACGTCTCAAAAATATTTTCAGCATCCTAAAATTAAACTTGCACCACGCTATTATGGACCGTTTCGCATTATTGAAAAAATTAATGATAATTCATTTCGATTAGATATTCCATCCCATTGGACCATTCATAATTCTTTTCATATTAGTTTACTTAAACCATTTAAAGGAACTTTACCACTTGCTCCACTTCTTGATGACCCTCCTTTAATTGAAGAACAATCTGAAATCTTAGTTCCTGAGAAAATCATTGATCATGATGTCACTACTACACGCACAGGTACTCAATATCATTGATATTTGGTTAAGTACAAAAATCACTCTCTTGAAGAATGTCAATGGATACATAAAACACAATTAACACCTCATTATGACCACTTAATTTCTGCATATCATACACAAACACATTAATGTAACAGCTCCATGAACATTTCAATGCATGTATTTTTACATGGCACATGCCTATTTTTTATTCAGTGATGAAACATGTGACTGGCCATCCATGTTTATTCTTTTATCACCTGAGGTCAGTTGCTTGCTCAACTGCGGGGCATGTTATACCTTATGGAATATGTTGAACAATGCATTGTTGGATTGTAACATGAAATATGTTAGCCAATGCATTGTTGGATTGAAACATGGAATAGCCAATGCATTGTTGGATTGTAACATGAAATATGTTAGCCAATGCATTGTTGGATTGAAACATGGAATAGCCAATGCATTGTTGGATTGTAACATGAAATACGTTAGCCAATGCATTGTTGGATTGAAACATGGAATAGCCAATGCATTGTTGGATTGTAACATGAAATATGTTAGCCAATGCATTGTTGGATTGAAATATGGAATAGCCAATGCATTGTCGGATTGTAACATGGAATATGTTCGCCAATGCATTGTTGGATTGTAACAGTAACATGGAATATGTTGAACACTACATTGTAATTGTTAGTGTTAAATTATTTTATCAACTGAGGTCAGTTGCTTGTCAACTGAGAGGCATGCTGTATATTATTGAACAATGCATTGTTAAAGTGTTATATTATTAATATATTAATATGTTTTCGATGTTTTTTTTGATATAGCAGATGAAGGTTCGTGAGGAGCGTGCAAGGCGTGAAAGGGCAGACATCAATAATCCAAATAATTATTATTTATTTTGTAAATAAACCTGCGTAGAAGGCTCTATTGTTAGAAAAGTAATGGTTAGAATAAGGGTCGTTGTAGACCGCAGTTTCTGTTATTAAAAGCAATGGCTTTCTGTAAAAGTTACCAACTTTTAGTTTCACGCCTGCTTTTTGAAGCCGCCCTCATGTAACCACTATTTTCGACGTAATCAAAAGTCCTATAAATACATGCACTCTGTGGACTGTCGAAACAGAGTGCATGGGGGGAGATTGCACCCAATCTTGCGTTCGGTCTCGTCTCTTGTTGCCTCTATTCTCTGTGTGTTTTCTGCGTCCGTAATCTCTGTATGCGCGTGAGCAAGATCGTGACAACATATTCTTTATCATTCTTTATTTTTCTCCCATAGTTACTCTAGCCATATTGACCTTTAGTGAGAGATTGTTACCGTTAGTGTCCATGTGAAAGGCCAAATGGCCACCGGAAACTTCTTTTTACATGTTCTTTAATAAAACATATAGTGGCCTGGTCAGTCACAGACTGTAATTTCGACCGCATTTGTAAGACCTAAGAAGTCTGTCTTCGTGCTCCCTGGGTACTGTGTTTTGTGCGTATTCTGCAGCCTCTGTGCAGAGTACTGCGTGCGGCCTTAGGAGCTCGGTTTTCTACTCCGAGCATATCATCCTGGAGCTGTCGAGAAGGAGAGCGCACTGTGGTGCATCGCCATCAAAATACTTCAACAAAGCCATGACTTTACATGACAAGAGATTTTGTTGGCGATGACTTTTGCAATTATCTTGTATCCTGTTTGGAGCATGGTAATCGGTTGCCAGTTTTCAATTTTGTTCTTATCTCCCCTTTTGTGGATTAACTTGATGATGCCATTATTAAGAGACTCAGGGAGGGCACTGAAGGAGAGCGCCTCTTGCCACACCAGATGCAATGGGGTGGCCACCTCATGTTTGAAGGACTTGAAAAACGCATTGGTGAGGCCATCAAGACCCGGACTTTTCCCATTGGGAAGAGCATCAATAACCTCGATAATTTCATTCTCGAAAATGTTAGCATCTAGTAGAGAAATCATGTTCTATGGGATACTAGATTGAGCAACCCTTGAGATGGTTGCCATGGAGCCACGCTTGTGTAGGGAAAGAGGAGCTGAGACCCTACGAAGATGGGTGAAGTGCTCGACGATGATAGATCTATCCTCAACTTCCGTGCTACATTCGGTTCCATTGTTATCGACCAATAAGGGGATGGATTCCCTAGCTTGTTTCCTTTTGAGGATGTTACACATCTCTTTCGATGGTTTGTCGGCCTTCCCCGCCCACCAATCTTTGAAGAATATTTGAAGATTTTTCCTTTGAAATTTCTCCTCTAATCTTAGGCTTCCCTCGATTTTCAAAAGACCTTGTTGGCATTGTAAGTTACCTTTGTTCACCTCTTCTTCAAGCCATGAGAGCCTCCGGTACACCATTTCTCTTCTTTTTTTTTCGGATATCTCTTATAGCATTTTGAGTCCTAATCAGAATTTTTCGAGCCCTTTCCACCGCGCTTCCAACACTTAGCTGGTTCATTACAATAGGCAAAGGCTTCTGCCCACACTACAGAAATTTCTTGGTGAAGAGAGGGGAGGGAAAACGATGTCTGACAAGCATGAAACCAGGGGGCTTTCTGGAGCATGGGAATCGGTTTGAAAGACAGAGGAATCGGGTAGTGGTCCGAGATGGTCAGATCCATGTGTTGGGAAATCGAAGGACTGCCCACTGGAGGATGGTGTTTTGATCGATGTAACATCTATCAAGTCTTGCTTTCCTCAGAATTCCCCCAATCAGAGATTTGACCAGGAGAACCCCTTCATGTCTTTCACCTCTACCAGGTCGAGATGGAGCTTGATTTTATCCCATCTCTTTCTCCTGGCCGTCAATAATTTTTCCCTTGTTATTCCATCAGTCTTTAGGAAACTCAACCATGTTGAAGTCCCCACAAATCAAAACATTATGTGAGAGGGAGTTGAGAGAAGCCCAAGTATCAATTCTATCCAAGCATACCGGAAGCACTACAAGGAATACGGGCGTATAGCGAGGGTTAAGGAGACAGAATTATGTCGCTATAAATTTTGCAACATGCATCATAATGAGCGTCGGGCATGGACCGTCGATTAAACGACAAAGCAAATGCCCTTTTTTGTGACTTGTGGCGCGACGGGGCTGTGACGCTCCCATACAGCGTCGCCAACATGATGGTTTTAAATGTGTCGCATAAGCGACGCTTTCTTGCATCACATAAGCGACACTTTCTTGCATGGCATAAGCGATGTTTTGCACGGTCGTATAAGGAATGCTAAGAACATGTCGCTTATGCGACGCAACTTGACGCGTAACATCGCTTACATGACAGTATGTTGACGCAAAAAAAATTAAAACGTTGGAGGCTCTTCGATCGGCATTTTCACGCATAGGATCGAAGAGCTCTCTAACGTGCGCAATTGCGCTGCGCTTACGCGCTGAAGCAAGTATATGAAGAATTGTTTTTTTGCCTAAGCTCTCTCTTATTGTCTCCCTGTGTCTCTGTTTCTCTCTTTCTACATCTTTCTTTCTTTGAATTCTCTCTCTCTCTCTCTCTCCTTTCTCTCTTTATTGCAGGTTATTCAAGAAGCTAACCAAGCAAAAAGTATGGCTAACCATTGTAAGTACAACTTCTATTCTTTGTATATCATTTGAATTGTGTTATTTTCATTAGATAGCATACTCACACTTATTGATATGCACTTATACACTTATACATGATGATGATGCACTTTCACACATATACACATATACACATGCACATACACACACATATATACACACAGATACATGTGCACATACACTTAGACATACACACATATACACATGCATATGCACAAACATTTCTACAACCACATAAAAAGACTTACATGCATGCATTATTGCATATCTCTCTCTCTCTCTCTCTCTCTCTATATATATATATATATATATATATATATATATATATATATATATATATATATATATATATATATATATATATATATATATATATATATACACACACATTAACATATACGCATGCATATGGAATACATATACAAATGCATATACATACATTATACACATATATACACATATATATGCACATACGTGCACACACACATGTACATACCTACATATACACATATACATGCACATACACACATATACACATGCACATGCACATACTCATACACACATATACACTTACACATGCACATGCACATACTCATACACACACATACACTTACACATGCACATGCACATACATACATATACACACACATACACATGCTAAATCGCTCGACCCAAAACATCCATCGAGTGTTGACAACACCTGCAATCTCTATTTCATCTACAAGATGGAGTAATAAATGAACCTGAATATCTCCATATCTTGAACAATACCATATCTTGGAAAATTATGAATAGTCCAAGCCACAATACCACGAACCGTTATATGTCTTTCATTGATGCTTTTCGATACATCAATGACATTAATACCTCTCCATAACTCTTGAAGATCGTCAATGAGAGGAGCAAGATATATATTCATATCTTTAACTTGTCTTTTGCCTGGGATTAAAAGTGAAAGCATTAAATGTTCCTTTTTAATGCTAAGATATGGTGGAAGATTGTAGTTTATGACTACCACTGGCCATGTTGACCATTTACTGGATTTCATGGAGAATGGATTAACCCCATCTAATGCAACTCCTAACTTTAGATTCTATGGATTTTGTGCAAATTCAGGCCATGTAGAATCAATATGCTGAAAAGCAACACTATCATGAGGAATTTTGATTATTCCATCAGTACTTTTGTGATCATGTCCCCAAGTCAAAATTTTTGATAATTCAGGGCTTTGAAACATATGTCTAATCCATCGAGCCAATGGAAAATGTCTCAATACTTGTTTTGGGATTTTACCTTCTTCGTCCTTATATCACGGAGATTGACATTTCGGACATGTCAAAGAGTGTGCATATTCACCTCTATATAAAATACAATCTGCATGTATACATTGATAATCTATACCAAGATTGTTGATTATCTTCTTCATTGCATCATGTGTGGTAGGAAGATTATTCTGACCTTGTAAAAACTTTTCAAATAATAACCTGTAAGTTTATCAAAAAAAGATAAATTAAAAAAAGTAAATAAATAAACACACACACACACACACACACACACACACACACACACATATATATATATATATATATATATATATATATATATATATATATATATATATATATATATATATATATATATATATATATATATATATATATATGCATATAATTTTATATATGTGTATGCTTATGTGCATCTTTCAAAATATTCGCAAAATATTTGATTGTTTTGGATGGGAGGATACGATTGTTTGTTTTGGAGGATATGAACTATGTACCTTCATTGAATGATTTGTCGATTCTATCATATGTTCAATTTGAAAGTGTAAGAAGCAGGTTTATAATTGCTATTCAAAGAAATTGGCACTTTTTATAGGCCATACGATGGTGACGTGGATGAATCACATGCACAGAGGTTACTCAAGATAGACCAACCTGATTATAAGGGACTAGTGCCAGAAGGATTCCTAGGGTATGTAGTAAACCTCTTGCATGTCAATGATGAGCATCTGAACTTTAGGATACAAAGTGGAAATCATGGTGGCGTGAGAGGATCACTTTTATACAGCTTGTTCAAAGAACTTCAGGTTTATGACACTGAAGTTCTTTGAAGAAGCTGTATAAACGTGATCCTCTCAAGCCACCATGATTTCCACTTTGTATCCTAAAGTTCAGATGCTCATCATGACATGCAAGAGGTTTATTGCATACCCTAGGAATCCTACTGGCACTAGTCCATTATAATCAGATTGCTCTATCTTGAGTAACCTCTGTGCATGCGATTCATTCAGGTCACCATGGTATGGCCTATAAACAGTGCCAAATTCTTTGAATAGCAATTATAAATCCACTTCTCACACTTTCAAACTGAACATATGATAGAATCGACAAATCATTCAATGAAGGTACATACTTCATATCCTCCAAAACAAACAATCCTATCCAGCCATCCAAGCAATCAAAATTTTCACGAATATTGTGAAAGATGCATTAATAGTTTTAAAAGATGCGCGGACAAAAATGTCCATTCAATTCAAGTTCTTGTTCTTACCTTATCTAAAGTAAGAATAAAAACCTCCATGTATATATATATATATTTATGCATATATATATATATATATATATATAAGTAGATAGAAAATTGAAAATTATACCTTAATAGTGTCGAAATAGATACATTACTCCATGCAAAGCAATTTTCAAGGTTGAGAATAAGTAAGCTCGCACTTAGTCGTGTCAAATGACTTCATTCATATACATGCTTTAGACATTCCTCTCGAAGATATTTCTCATTTTTAGAAATATCAATGCTCTCACTGTCATTTTGATACCAATCCTCAATAAAATCTGCCATGCCATCATCTTCATCATTGTCACACAAATCTTGTACTTTATCTTCTTTTTTGAATATAGATCTTTCAACTTTGCATATTGCATAGGATTAGTTTTGCATAGCCTCCTCATGGAAGCTTCTGATAAATGTGGTCTTACTGGTAATTGTGAATGTTGTGGATGAATATCATCAACATCATACATTGGAATCTACACATATAAATAAAATTCATTAGTATTCCATAAATGAATAAAAAGTAAACTTTAAATATAAAATTAAGTATATAACTTATTAAATATGGATAGAAAATTTTTATTCTCTCTAGCTAAAAGGTGCTCTTGGAGGTCTACGCCATCCATAATTCACTAATAGTTCATCACCAGCATGTAATGTAGTAATAGCATTGACAACTACGTATCTTGATACATCTCTACTCATGTATGGTGATTCATGAATATTTTCACGCTCGTCAAATGTGCAATTAGTCCTTGAACTATTATGTAACCCTCGACTACTATTTATTAAACCTGTTATATTTCCATGTGTGTAAGGTCTTCCATCAATATATAATCTTTCATTTTCTGCATGTAAAATCCTTCTACTAGTAAGGGATGCTGCGTTCAAGCATATTCCATAAGTACTCATGCTTTGAACATAACGTGAAAGTCAATGCCAATCTCCCCATCCATATATAGGACCGCAAAATGACATAAGAGTGACTTCAGAGTTCGGAGGCACATACAAATCCTCTACAATAAAGAGACCACAACCAGCATTAGTAACAGTGGATGGAGCAATCATATAGTGATTACCCCAAAAGTTGAAAACATCTCCATCTAAAGGAAGTGGTCCTCTATTATATCCTCCATATCTTCTTCTATCATATGTTTGTACTAAAGAACAATCACAAGCTGGCAATGGATAATCTCCAGCCCTTTCATTCTCTAAATGAGGAGGTAGAGGATTTCTAGAAATGGATAGGAGGTGGTGGAGTACCCTCTGATTGATTAGAATATGCACATAATAAGAAACAAAAGAAATATAAGTTATGTATCCATCAAATATATTTAAAATTAAATGTTTGATATACTTACAATATAAAGTCGTTGCACGATGAGGAGACGGTGGTGGAGTTCCATCTGAATGATCAGAATCTATAAATAATGGTATTTGATATTAATAATCTGATTATCTACATACACAAAAATTCACATATACATATTTACACATACACACATATTCACATATACACATTTACACATACACACATATTCACATATACACAAATACACATTATTATGGGATAAATGCATGTATTTTGTATGAATGAGTGTATATGCATGCATGTGTGTGTACGTATATATGTGGATATGTATATGTGTGTTTATGTTATATGTATGTATATGGGTATATGTATACATATATGTATGCGTATATGTTTGCATGTATATGTATATGTGGGTATGTGTATGTGTATGTGTATGTGTGTGTATATATGTGTATGTATTCTGATTTTTTTTCTGTTTGAGATTAAATTAACACGAGATATTGTATGGTGGAAAAAAATAAGAGGCAAGCTAACATAACACCTGAGACGTGGCAGTTTTTTCGTAGACAGCTACGTCTTGAGGAGTCATTTCCTCAGCAGAAGGTACACAAATTTATAGGTTATATTTATAATTTTTATATCTTTTAGTAATTTTCTACATTCAATTTATGTATTTTTTTCTTGAATAAACAGGCTGCTGCAAAGAAGAGAGTGGAGTTGGGCCACACATCGCACCTATGCCAAATGGGCCAGAATGGTTTTGTAGCTACATTTGTAAGTATATGTGTTATTATGAGTATATTTTTTATTTTAGTTAAAATGCAAGCAACTAATCTTTTTTATTTGTTTCAATGCAGTGGAAGGATTATGGCCGATATCCTACGAAACATCAGATCGAGTATGCTACACATTTTGGATATCGGCATTTGAGTGAGTATATGCAAGATCATCGTGATGCCTTTGTGAGTATTTTTAAATTTTATATAATTATTTTATTTTTATGAATGGTTTAATTGTTTTATTTATTTATGTTTGTTATATGTAATACAAGAGTATTATGGAGAGACAAATATGGATGAGGTGGAGAGACAGACATAGGATGGATGATCTCGATCGTCACAGGGTGATCATGACGATGAGGATGAGGAAGATCAGGATGATCATGATATTGTTGATGATGATGATGATCATGATGATGATCATGATGATGATGATTAGGATTTTATTTGATTATGACATTGGATTATATGTATTTACATTGATATATATATATATATATATATATATATATATATATATATATATATATATATATATATATATATATATATATATATATATATATATATATATATATATATATATATATATATATATATATATATATATATATATTATCTATATATTTTTCATTTCAATTATGTTTTGAATTGTGTGTATGGTATTAAGTAATGAAGAGTTTTATTCTATTGATTATTATTATTGTTTATATTAGGCATCCATTTTAATACTTTAATTATATAATTCATTCATATGTGTGTACCTAAGTGTATATGTATGTGTGTATATGTATGTATGTGCATGTGTATGTGTGTGTATATGTATGTATGTGCATGTGTAAGTGTATATGTGTGTATGAGTATGTGCATGTCCATGTGTATGTGTGTGTATATGTATGTGCATGTATATGTGTAACTCTATGTGTGTATGTGTGTATGTGCATGTATATGTGTATATGTAGGTATGCGCATGTGTGTGTGCATGTGTATATGTGTTTTCATACTTTAATTATATAATTCATTCATATGTGTGTACCTAAATGTATATGTATGTGTGTGTATATGTATGTATGTGCATGTGTATGTGTGTATATATGTATGTATGTGCACGTGCATCTGTAAGTGTATATGTGCGTATGAGTATGTGCATGTGCATGTGTATGTGTGTGTATATGTATGTGCATGTATATGTATAACTCTATGTGTATATGTGTGTATGTGCATGTATATGTGTATATGTAGGTATGTGCATGTGTGAATGCATGTGTATATGTGTTTTGATACTTTAATTATATAATTCACTCATATGTGTGTACCTAACTGTATATGTATGTCTGTGTATATGTATGTGTATAGTCGTTTGCAACGCGCCAACGCAAATAATGAAGAAATCTCAGATGAGCTAATGATAGATTGTGAACGAAACGTAATTTTATTAAAATAATATTTAATTTTTATGTTAGTTTCTATTTACTAATTGAATTTATTTTGTAGGCTCAAATGTTCACTAATATGTGGGCTTTTGGACAGCATATTAGAATCAAAGCCATTGATTCTTTACGTAAAACAAAGGATTCTAGTATTATTGCTTCTTTCAAGCAACTATCACGTGCTAGCTCAAAAGACACGAACCTTATAGATAATGAACTTGGTTACATAGGAAATATTGTTGGTATCTATGAAATTTCATTTCGTACATTCAAACAGGTAGAAAAAAGTTTATATTTTTTTGATAGAGTTAGTTATTTTTTTAAGCACCTAATAATGGGTTTTTGTTGTTATATATTTTGATAGGTCATTTTGAAGGTTGACTGGTTTTGAGCCGAGTATAAAGGTAGTAACTCCACATTAAGAAAGGAATTATCTGGGTTTCGGGCAATTGATTCTTCCAAGGTAATGCGATATACTAAAGAACCATATATTCTTCCTAGGCATATTGAACAAGCATTTTTTTTATAAAGACCCAGATGCTCATCCTTGGTGGCAAGTCATTCATGTGCAACCTAGAGGTAGGTCATTGTTTGAACAATTTATTATTAGAGAGATCGAAGAAAGTCCTCTTGATGATTCAGCATCAGATATTGATACATCAACATCTGAAATAGAAATTAGAACCATTATATGTGATGATGATACTAATCTTCCTGATGAAGAGGATAATTCTCTACATGCTGATTCTATTGATGAGGAAGAGGAATTACCAGAAATAGATATTAATCCATCAATAGATGATGTGATTCATGAGAACATAGATTTAACAATAGAAGAAATAAATGAAATCAATAAGGATAATGAAGTTGAGACTATATTGATGTCTTACCAAAATGATGGCAATAATGAAAACATATGAGAAGATTAGATAGTAGATTCTACTCTAGTTATCGATCAACAACTTGAAGCTTCTAAGTGGATATCGGATAAAAGATTTTTTTATTAACTTGAATAATGATGAATCCTACTAGAGAGATGAAATCATGTTCTTCTAAGTTAGAACATGAAGCTCGGGGGTATGCCTAATTATTTATATATAGCTTTATCTTTGAGGAGCAAATTTTTATCATGTATGTATGCATATGTGTGTGTATTCATATATGTATACATATGTTAGTATGCATATATATGTATTTCATGTATATGTATGTGTTTGCATGTATGTGATATATGTATACATATGTTAAATATGCATATGTGTATATATGCATTTGCATTTATGTAAAATATTCATGTATTCATGTAATATATGCAAGTGTTTATAATTGTGTACATGTATATATGTATATGTGTCTATGTGTAAATATGTACATGTTATGTATGCATGTATATATATGTTTATGTGTGCATGTAGGCATGTATATGTGATGTGTACATGTATATGTGTATATATGTCTATGTGTAAATGTGTACATGTAAATATGTATGCATATATATATATATATATATATATATATATATATATATATATATATATATATATATATATATATATATATATATATATATATATATATGTGCATTTAGGCATGTATGTGTGATGCATAATATATCTACTCCATTTTATATTTATGTATCCTATCTACATGATGCGTATATATCTTTATATATATTATGATCCTCGTTGATTCGAGTAGCTATATATAGAGGCATAAGGTTGGGAGGAGAGACATCTCTCTAGTAGGACGTCGGAGGAATAGATGCAATGTGTACATTTTTGAAATAGGATTTATTTATTTATTTATGGATATGCATGTGTTGTGTATGTATGTGTATCTATATGTGCATATGCATGTGTTGTGTGTGTGTGTGTGTATATGCATGTGTATATGTATATATGCATGTAAATATGATTATATGAGTCTATGTGTGTGTACATATGATTATGCATGTGTATGTGTATGTGAATATGTGTACGTGTATGTGAGTATGTGTATGTGTCTATGTGTATTCATTATATGTGTGTAACTGCATGCATGTGTATGTGTGTGTAAAAATGTGCATGTATGTGTGTTTATGTATAAATGTGCATGTATGTGTATATGTGTGTAAATGTGCATGTATGATGTATATATGTGTGTGTATGCGTATATTTTACCTCTAGTATCACTCTTTTCTCTCTCTCTCTCTCATATACATACATACATGCATAAACACACATACTCATATCCACATATATATACATAAAAGCAGTGCATACCGTGCATTATTGCGACGATGGGCCATAAGTGTCCGCATCTCTTTTAAACACCACTTAAGCAACCATCCTGTCCCAAACACTATCTCAAGTGAACTAAGTACGTATTTTTTATCCCTCTCATCATGCTCACTACAAAAATAAAAAACATAATGTAAAATAAAACATAAGATATTTATTTCAACTTATATGTAAAATTTTTACTTACTTCCATAGTAAGTGGACAAAGCGCAGGTAAGAGTCACATAATGCCCGTATTCTTCTCTTGAACGTACTCCAATCCATTCCCTATGTACACAATATTCCCCTTTGGCTCTATATTGCACTCTAGTCGTAAGGTTCTTATGCATGTCCTCATAGGCAACTCTGCTCTGCTACCACGATTTGGAGGTGGTATAGGTGTCCTGAAAATAGATAGATAAAAATAAATAAAAATATAGTTTATGAAAAAAAACATACCTATGAGCAGAGAACTCTCTTCCTGCATGTGGAGCCGTAGAAGAGGCCTTGTCTGATCACTGGGTAAGCATCTGGATCGTACAGTCCAGCTCCTCATCAGACATCTCTGCGTAATCACGCATGATGGCCCCTAGAGTATCAGACGGAACTCTTGCTCTCATAAAACTTTTTATGAGAGTGAGTTTCACCTTTCTCTCTCTCTCCGTACTTCTTGGGAGGTCAGCCATCATAGTACTGTTCCCCCCAGAGCTCGCTTAATCGTGGCTATCTCTTGCCACTAAGCTACACTCTTTTGGTGTCTGAAGAAGGGGAAAGACTAAGGTTGACATTACCTTGAACAAGTTTTGGTCCCTTAAAACTTGATTCTTTGCTTTCAAAGCCTATTTCTAAAGCATTTTTGGTGTGTCTTTTGGAGCCATTTTGGAGTACTTTCGCACATAGTTCTCTTCACACAGGTCTAAGAACATCAAGAAGAGTGTTCTTTGTACTTCTCAGACAATAAATATCAAGCTTTGGGGATGTATTTTCAGCCACACTCGTAAAACTACAGGTTTCTTGAGAGGTTTTTAGTTTTGGTGGGAGCAGTCGCTGCAAATTTATGCAGGTTTTTTAAGCCTAAAACATTAGAGTTGACAGACACTTGCAGGTGCTATTGGCTAGTTTTTGGGCTATGTATTCAGCCTTTTAGTGTCATTTTACTACATATATTGAGCACATACACACCATGTACGCTTCTGTGGATACTGCTTATGTAAGTCCATGTGGTCATTGATATAGCAGTTACGCTCTTTGCATAAAGCCTTTTATGTTTGATAAAGAGGGTCGTGGTGAGGTTTTCTTAACTGGGAGACACCCAGATGTTGGGGTCTTTTCGCTGATGTAGGTGGAAGACTTACCCAGCCTCGCCATAGGAGATGTATGATAGTTGTTCATAGGTGCTCGATAAGCCTAGTTGGCTTCTATTGGTAACTGATTATATGCAGTGGAGTCAGTGATTCACTATGCAGGTAGACATGTGAGTACTTGTAGTTTTATGATACTTTGACACTAGTCATATGCTAATTTTGTAGAGGATACTCTAGCAAAAGGTTTCCAGATTTTTGGTTTAATCAACTATATAGTGGTCGATTTACTCCTTGATACACTTATTTGTTGGTGTTTGGACTCTTCTAGCTCCATTATCATTCTATTCAGTTCTCTACCATCATGGCATCAGAGGTCTCAGCACATCCGATGGATCAGGGTCTAGTGCTAGTGTTCCGGGGAGGAGCTATAACTTGTAGGGCAAAGACCATTTTGAGATCCGAAAATTTGATGGCATGAACTTTGCTCTATGGAAGAATGAGATTAAAGATGTGCTGATTCAAAGGAGGCAATGGAAGCCAGTAAATGGGATTTCCAAGAAGCCTGCTGACATGGATGAGGATGATTGGGATGAGTTAGATGAAATGGCCAGGTCTACCATTCGCTTGCACCTGGCAGATAATGTTTACTTTACAGTATTAGACTGTGAAAGTGCAGAGGAGCTTTGAAAGAAGTTATGCAATACATATGAAAAAGAGACGGCATCAAATAAAGTGTATTTGATGAGAAAATTATATGACCTTCGTACGAAGGACGCAGATAGTAATGCTGCTCATCTAAATGAGTTTGACGCTATATTCTCCCAGTTACAGGCTCACAAAATGGATATGGATAATGAAATGAAAGCTGTATTGTTGTTATGCACCCTGCCATCATCATGGGATACATTTTGCACAGCTATTAGCAACAGTGCACCTGGTGGTAAAATCGTCTATGTGACATATGTGGAGCACTCTTTGGTGAGGAGATTTGTAGAAAATCTATGGTTGGCACTCAGAGTGGATATGCATATAATGTTCGTGATTCTTACCAACAAAAGAATGAGCAACGTCGCAGGAGCAAGAACAAGGGAAGGAATGGTCAACGGAATAAGAGTAGAAGTAAACCAAGGAAGAAGGATATCGAATGTTATTATTGTCATAAGAAAGGACACATGAAGAAAGATTGTTATGTATTAAAGAATGCTAAAGGTAAAGGACAAAATGTTGATGGGCATGTTAAACAGTTACCTCCACCATCTACTTCGACTGTGAAGATTAAAGAAATTACTGCTATTTCTGATGATGCTGATGTGTTGACACTTGATAGTACTGTGCCATCTGAGGCACTTATGGTTGATTCTCTTTCCCACACGTGGCTGCTAGATTCTGGTGCTTCTTTCCATGTGACACCACATAGAGAATGGTTCTCTAATTATGTAGCAAAGTCTCTTGGTACCATGAGACTTGGTGACTCTTACCAGTGTGATGTTGTGGGGATTGGAGATGTAGTTGTGCAGTTCATTGATGGTTCAAAATTTACTATGCATAGTGTACTCCATGTACCTCTGTTATCACGCAATTTGATGTCAGTTGGTCAACTTGATGACCTTGGTTACAAGGTGGTCTTCTATGCTTAGTCCTTTCGTATATCAAAGGGCAATATGGTTATTGCAAAAGGAAGCAAAGTTGGCTCACTTTATCCTTTATTTGTATCACAGAAAGAACACTTGTTAGCTGTTACTGAACAGTCTATGGCTTGTATTTGGCATGGTCGTTTGGGCCATATATCTCGTAGTGGAATGGAAAATCTTTCTCGTTCTGGCTACTTACCTGTGTTATCTTTCTCTGATTTTTCATTTTGTGAGCATTTTCAATATGGAAAGCAAACCAGAAATGTGCATAGAACGCACATTGACTCTTCAATTCAGCCTTTAGATCTTGTTCATACAGATGTGTGTGGTCCTATGCCCATTAGGTCCTTAGGTGGTTCTCTTTACTTTGTCACTTTCATTGATGATGCTACTAGAAAGGTATGGGTATATCCTATCAAATCAAAGGATTATGTATTCCCTACTTTCAGAAAATGGCTTGCTTCAGTTGAGACTGAAAAAGGAACTAAGCTTAAGACTTTACATTCAGATAATGGGGGTGATTATACCTCACATGAATTGAGCCTTTTTTGTCAGTCTAGAGGGATTCGTAGAGAGTTTACAACTCCTTATACCCCAGTACAGAATGATGTAGCTGAGAGGATGAATAGAACTATTCAAGATAGAGTAGTCTGTATGTTGCCTCATGCAAACCTCTCACAAGGTTTTTGGGCAGAAGCAGTATGGACTACAGTTCATGTGATTAACCTTTCACCTAGTACTGCCAAAGATCTGAAAGTGGCACAAGAGTAATGGACAGGGAAACCACCGTATTATGATCATCTTCGAGTTTTTGGGTGTGAAGCATATGTTCATATACCCAAGAATCTTAGACAAAAGTTGGACCATAAGTCAAAATAATGCATTTTTCTTAGATATGGTCGAGAAGGACAATTTGGATATCGCTTATGGGATCCTGAAACACGGTCAGTGATCAGAAGTAGTGATGTCATTTTTAATGAGTCTAAGATGCATAAACAACCCATTAAGGAGGTTGAAGTGAGAAGAGTGGAGTTTGAGGATACAAGTCCTCCGGTTAGCATGCATAAAAATGTTGCACATAGCGATGTTCAAGAGAATGTCCATTCAGATCAGTCTGCACATGTTCCGGTTCAGCAACCATTGAGATGTTCTGCACGTGTCTCACATCCACCTGATAGATATGTTCCAGGTTTAGATTTTGTTATGCTAACAGATGCTGGTGAGCCTTCTTGCTACAAAGAGGCTATGCAGACAGAGGATCATGTCAAGTGGGAGCGTGCATGAAGAGTGAGTTGGATTCTATTCAGAAGAATGGTACTTGGGACTTAGTACCTTTGCCAAAGGGCATGAAAGCTTTACCATGTAAATGGGTATATAAGCTAAAATTCACATCAGGTAGTGCTTCTCCAAAATATAAAGCACGACTTGTTGCAAAGGGTTTTAAGCAACAACATGGTGTTGATTCTGAGGAAATCTTCTCCCTAGTGGTCAAGATGACTACTTTGCGCATGTTGCTTGGATTCGTTGCAATGGAGGACTTAGAGCTAGTCCAAATGGATGTGAAAATAGCTTTCTTGCATGGAGATCCTACAGATGAGATCTATATGGAACAACCAGAGGGTTATGTAGTTCCTGGCAAGGAAGGTCTAGTTTGTAAGCTAAAGAAGAGCTTGTATGGACTTGAACAGTCTCCTAGAAAATGGGACCAAAGATTTGATGCTTTTATGACGTCCCAAGGCTATTCTTGGAGCAATGAGGATCATTGTCTCTACACAAAGAGATGCTCTAATGGCAGCTTGATATGCTTGATACTTTATGTCGATGATATGTTGATTACTGGGAAGTCATCTTATGATTTGTCAATTCTCAAAACGAATTTGAGTCAGACATTTGATATGAAGGATTTGGGGGATTCCAAACATATTCTTGGCATGCACATTACTCGTGATAGGAGTAAAAGATGCATATACTTGTCTCAAAGTGAGTACATATCCAAAGTACTTCACCGGTTCAATATGCAGGGTGGAAAGGCATTGAGTACACCTTTACCCACATATGTGAAATTGAGCAAGGATGACTCCCCCAAATTAGATGAGGAAGAGGAATTCATGACCAAAATTCCCTATCAGTCTGCTGTTGGTAGTCTCATGTACGCTATGGTAGCTACGAGACGAGACATTGCATTTGCAGTGGGAGTTGTGAGCAAATATATGTCTAATCTTGGCAAGAAACATTGGGAAGTGGTCACCATGATTTTGAGATATCTGAGTGGCACTAAGGACAAGTGTCTATGCTTAGGTAGAGGGAAAGCATCCATTATCGGTTACACAGATTCTGACTATGCTGGTTGTGTAGAAAATTGTAAGTCTACATCAGGGTACATTTTTCATTTTGCTGGAGGTGCTATCTCTTGGAGATCTCGTCTTCAAGAATGTACAACTGTTTCCACCATAGACGCAGAGTATGTTGCAGCAAGTGAGGCATGTAAGGAAGCACTGTGGCTTTCTCGTCTTGCTTGTGATATGGGTTTACCTCAGCATGTACCTCGCTTGCTCAGTGATAGTCAGAGTGCCATTTCTGGCTAAGAATCTGGTCTATCATGCAAAGAACAAGCACATTGAGGTGAGGTATCACTTCATTAGAGATTGCTTAGCCACTGAGAGCATTATTCTTGAGAAGGTTCACACTCGAGATAATGCTGCAGATGCTTTGACTAAAGCTCTACCACAGAATAGCTTTCGACACTATTGTCACTTGATGGGGGTTACTTGATTCTTGATCTTACACAGTCACTTGTATACTGTGTAACATGCCCATCAGGTGGGAGGTATAGTTTGTATACTTACAGGCAGATATTCTTTATCATTCTTTATTTTTCTCCCATAGTTACTCTAGCCATATTGGCCTTTAGTGGGAGATTGTTACCGTTAGTGTCCATGTGAAAGGCCAAATGGCCACCAGACACTTCTTTGTACATGTTCTTTAATAAAACATATAATAGCCTGGTTAGTCATAGACTGTAATTTCGACTGCATTTGTAAGACCTAAGAAGTCTGTCTTTGTGCTCCCTGGGTACTGTGTTTTGTGCGTATTCTGCAGCCTCTGTGCAGAGTACTGCGTGCGGCCTTAGGAGCTCGGTTTTCTACTCCGCGCATATCATCGTGGAGCTCTCGAGAAGGAAAGCGCACTGTGGTGCATCGCCATCAAAATACTTCAACAAAGCCATGACTTTACATGACAAGAGATTTTGTTGGCGATGACTTTTGCAATTATCTTGTATCCTATTTGGAGCATGGTAATCGGTCGCCAGTTTTCAATTTTGTTCTTATCTCCCCTTTTGTGGATTAACTTGATGATGCCATTATTAAGAGACTCAGGGAGGGCACCGAAGGAGAGCGCCTCTTGCCACACCAGATGCAGTGGGGTGGCCACCTCATGTTTGAAGGACTTGAAAAACTCATTGGTGAGGCCATCAAGACCTGGACTTTTCCCATTGGGAAGAGCATCAATAACCTCGATAATTTCATTCTCGGAAATGTTAGCATCTAGTAGAGAAATCATGTTCTATGGGATACTAGATTGAGCAACCCTTGAGATGGTTGCCATGGAGCCACGCCTGTGTAGGGAAAGAGGAGCTGAGACCCTGCGAAGATGGGTGAAGTGCTCAACAATGATAGATCTATTCTCAACTTCCGTGCTACATTCGGTTCCATTGTTATCGACCAATAAGGGGACGGATTACCTAGCTTGTTTCCTTTTGAGGATGTTACACATCTCTTTCGATGGTTTGTCGGCCTTCCCCACCCACCAATCTTTGAAGAATATTTGAAGATTTTTCCTTTGAACTTCCTCCTCTAATCTTAGCCTTCCCTCGATTTTCAAAAGACCTTGTTTGCATTGTAAGTTACCTTTGTTCACCTCTTCTTCAAGCCATGAGAGCCTCCGGTACACCGTTTCTCTTCTTTTTTTCCGGATATCTCTTATAACCCTTTGAGTCCTAATCAGAATTTTTCGAGCCCTTTCCACCACGCTTCTCCAACACTTAGCTGGTTCATTACAATAGGCAAAGGCTTCCACCCACACTACAAAAATTTCTTGGTGGATAGAGGGGAGGAAAAACGATGTCTCACAAGCATGAAACGAGGGGGCTTTCTGGAGCAAGGGAATCGGTTTCAAAGACAGAGGAATCGGGTAGTGGTCCGAGATGGTCAGATCCATGTGTTGGGAAATCGAAGGACTGCCCCACTGGAGGATGGTGTTTTGATCGATGTAACATCTATCAAGTCTTGCTTTCCTCAAAATTCCCCCAATTAGAGATTTGCCAGGAGGACCTCTTCATGTCTTTCACCTCTACCAGGTCGAGATGGAGCTTGATTTTATCCCATATCTCTTTCTCCTGGTTGTCAATAATTTTTCCCTTGTTATTCCATCAGTCTTTAGGAAACTAAACCATGTTGAAGTCCCCACAAATCAAAACATTATGTGAGAGGGAGTCGAGAGATGCCCAAGTATCAATTCTATCCGCTTCTCCATTAGGGACATAAATTGAGACCACAATGAACTGAAAAGGGAACCTGATAGAGGCAGCAATCCAACGGTGATTCCGACCTTCAAAAGTCGAGGTCACACTGCCAAACAAGGAGTGACTAATACCGATCACAACAACCTCTGCCCCCCTAGGGTGAGAAGTGGAGAACCACACGTGGTTCGGAGAAATGCATTTAAGCCGTTTCTAGAAATCCTCTTCTTCGATTTTAATCTCTTGTAAGCAGATAAAGTTGAGGTTGAGGCACTTCTCTTTGAACCACTGGCCAAGAATCGCCGCTCTTGACGGGTCAGACAAACCCCTAACGTTTAGTGATGTGAATTTCATTATTGATGGTTGCCCTCTTTGAGGGGGGACCCGATCATTTTTCTTCTTGTGATCTTCTTTTTTCCTCCCAACTTCTTGGCTTAGGATCCTACTCTTGAGGGGGCTCTTCCATGGCATGCCCGATGGTTGTTTTCCTTTAAGCTTTGGCTTTTGTTGCGGCAAACTTGGAATGCATACCGGAAACACTACAAGGAATACGGGCGTATAGCAACGGTTAAGGAGACAGAATTCTGTCGCTATAAAATTGCAACATGCATCATAATGAGCGTCGGGCATGGACCGTCGATTAAACAACAAAGCAAACGACCTTTTTTGTGACTTGTGGCGCCACGGGCTGCGACGCTCCCATATAGTGTCGCCAACATGATGGTTTTAAATGCGTCGCATAAGCGATGCTTTCTTGCATCGCATAAGCGACACTTTCTTGCATCGCATAAGCGATGTTTTGCACGGTCGTATAAGCGATGCTAAGAACATGTCTCTTATGCATCGCAACTCGATGCGTAGCATCGCTTACACGACGGTATGTTGACGGAAAAAAATTAAAACGTTGGAGGCTCTTCGATCGGCATTTTCACGCATATGATCGAAGAGCTCTGCAACGTTCGCAATTGCGCTGCGCTTACGAGCTGAAGCAAGTATATGCAGAATTGTTTTTTCGCCTAAGCTCTCTCTTGTTGTCTCCCTGTGTCTCTATTTCTCTCTTTCTACATCTTTCTCTCTTTGAATTCTCTCTCTCTCTCTCATTTCTCTCTTTATTGCTGGTTATTCAAGAAGCTAACCAAGCAAAAAGTACGGCTAACCATTGTAAGTACAATTTCTATTCTTTGTATATCATTTGAATTGTGTTATTTTCATTAGATAGCATACTCACACTTATTGATACGCACTTATACACTTATACATGATGATGATTCACTTTCACACATATACACATATACACATGCACATACACACACATATATACACACAGATACATGTGCACATACACTTAGACATACACACATATACACATGCATATGCACAAACATTTCTACAACCACATAAAAAGACTTACATGCATGCATTATTGCATATATATACATATATATATATATATATATATATATATATATATATATATATATATATATATATATATATATATATATATATATATATATATATATATATATATATATATATATATACACACATTAACATATACGCATGCATGTGGAATACATATACAAATGCATATACATACATTATACACATATATACACATATATATGCACATACGTGCACACACATATACACATGCACACAAACACATGCACATACCTACATATACACATATACATGCACTTACACACATATACACATAGAGTTACACATATACCTGCACATACATATACACACATATACACATGCACATGCACATACTCATACGCACATATACACTTACACATGCACATGCACATACTCATACACACATATACACTTACACATGCACATGCACATACATACATATACACACACATACACATGCACATACATACATATACACACACATACATATACACTTAGGTACACACATATGAGTGAATTATATAATTAAAGTATCAAAACACATATACAGATGCATTCACACATGCACATACCTACATATACAGATATACATGCACATACACACATATACACATAGAGTTATACATATACATTCACATACATATACACACACATACACATGCACATGCACATACTCATACGCACATATACACTTACAGATGCACGTGCACATACATACATATATACACACATACACATGCACATACATACATATACACACATACATATACACTTAGGTACACACATATGAATGAATTATATAATTAAAGTATGAAAACACATATACACATGCACACACACATGTGCATACCTACATATACACATATACATGCACATACACACATACACACATAGAGTTACACATATACATGCACATACATATACACACACATACACATGGACATGCACATACTCATACACACATATACACTTACACATGCACATACATACATATACACACACATACACATGCACATACATACATATACACACACATACATATACACTTAGGTACACACATATGAATGAATTATATAATTAAAGTATTAAAATGCATGCCTAATATAAACAATAATAATAATCAATAGAGTAAAACTCTTCATTACTTAATACCATACACACAATTCAAAACATAATTGAACTAAAAAAATTATAGATAATATATATATATATATATATATATATATATATATATATATATATATATATATATATATATATATATATATATATATATATATATATATATATATATATATATATATATATATATATCAATGTAAATACATATAATCCAATGTCATAATCAACTAAAATCCTAATCATCATCATCATCATCATGATCATCATCAACAATATCATGATCATCCTGATCTTCCTCATCCTCATCATCATGATCACCTTGGACGATCGAGATCATCCCTCCTGTGTCTGTCTCTCCACCTCATCCATATTTGTCTCTCCATAATAAATAATTATATAAAATTTGAAAATACTCACAAAGGCATCAGGATGATCTTGCATATACTCGCTCAAACACCGATATCCAAAATGTGTAGCATACTCGATCTGATGTTTTGTAGGATATCGGCCATAATCCTTCCGCTACATTGAAACAAATAAAAAAGATTAGTTGCTTGCATTTTAACTAAAATAAAAAATATACTCACAATAACACATATACTTACAAATGTAGCTACAAAACCATTCTAGCCCATTTGGGATAGGTGCGATGTGTGGCCCAACTCCACTCTCTTCTTTGCAGCAGCCTGTTTATTCAAGAAAAAAAATACATAAATTGGATGTAAAAAAATTACTAAAATATATAAAAATTATAAATATAAACTATTAATTTGTGTACCTTCTGCTAAGGAAATGACTCCTCAAGACGTAGCTGCCTAAGAAAAAACTGCCACGTCTTAGGTGTTATGTTAGCTCGCCTCTCATTTTTTTCCACCATACAATATCTCGTGTTAATTTAATCTCAAACACAAAAAAAATTAAGAATACATACACATATATACACACACATACACATACGCATACACATACCCACATATACATATACATGCAAACATATACACATACATATATGTATACATATACCCATATACATACATATAACATAAACACACATATACATATCCACATATATACGTACACACACATGCATGCATATACACTCATTCATACAAAATACATGCATTTATCCCACAATAATGTGTATTTGTGTATATGTGAATATGTGTGTATGTGTAAATGTGTATATGTGAATATGTGTGTATGTGTAAATATGTATATGTGAATTTTTTGTGTATGTAGATAATCAGATTAATAATATCAAATACCATTATTTGTAGATTCTGATAATTCAGATGGAACTCCACCACCGTCTCCTCATCGTGCAACGACTTTATATTGTAAGTATATCAGACATTTAATTTTAAATATATTTGATGGATACATAACTTATATTTTTTTTGTTTCTTATTATGTGCATATTCTAATCAATGAGAGGGTACTCCACCACCTCCTATCCATGCAACGACTTCACATGTGTCCTCCGATAGGAATTATGATGAATTTTACTATGAGTGTATTATATGTTGGTGTAACTCTTGTTATGGCACGTATCGGAGACCACGATTGGAATGTATTGAACATGAGGCAGAGTATGGTACCTTTGAGTGTGCACCATCACTTGGTCAACGTGATAATGCTTGGGTATGTATTTTCTATATATATTAATGTCATTATTTTATTTAAAAACCATATATAAAATCAAATTACTATTGATATACAAGAATACTTGCTCGATGATGATGATGATGATAATTTTTCTCATAATGTTAATATATGTCGTACACATCATGGACTTGCTATTCATCAATTACAAGCGGAGGTTTCTAGAAATCCTCTACCTCCTCGTTTAGAGAATGAAAAGGCTGGAGATTATCCATTGCCAGCTCGTGATTGTTCTTTAGTACAAACATATGATAGAAGAAGATATGGAGGATGGAATAGAGGACCACTTCCTTTCGATGGAGAGGTTTTCAACTTTTGGGGTAATCGCTATATGATTGCTACATCCACTGTTACTAATGCTGGTCGTGGTCTCTTTATTGTAGAGGATTTGTATGTGCCTCTGAAGTCACTCTTATGTCATTTTGTGGTCCTATATATGGATGGGGAGATTGGCATCGACTTTCACGTTATGTTCAAAGCATGAGTACTTCGCAGCATCCCTTACTAAACACTGAGTCACAACAAAGGAGAACAAAGACATGTTCTCTATTCCTTTTTACCTAAAGACCATGATATCAAGCAATAAAGTGGGCATTTTACAAAATTAGAAAGCATCACTTGTTCTTGCTTGTAAATATTGTCATTAGAAGCTTGATCTCATATCCCAAGTAGTCAAGATAGATATAATAAAATACTTGTTGCCATGAAAACTAGTTGTTCAGCATGCTCAAGAATCCCACATCATGATCCTTGACAAGAGATTAAAGTAGAAGGTACAAATAAGAGTTCGGGAAGCTCCTTCATTACATCTATAACCTCGACAAGCACAGATTATAGCTGATTAGAAGCTACTCGAAAATCAGAGTACATGTGAGGCAAAAATCGGAACATTTTAACAAGGTAATTAAGATCATCCCCTTTAAATAGTTAAGATCCTCATTGAATGCTAGGCCATATTCACAGAATATGAAATACATTTCACAAAAGCATTCCCAAGAGAAGATTATAATCACCAAAATTATACTAAGAAACAGTCACACATGATAAGAGAAATGCTCAAGATAAATCAAGCAGAACACAAAGTGGAAGCAGAACTCGACATTGTATTTCTATTAAAATGATGTTTTACATTTCATGTGTTTTAATACAAGAGTAATATGAATCTACAATAGAAGCTGATCATAGCTTTCCTCAGGCTCAAGCATAATGGGATCCTCTGGAACATTAGAACACATAGCCTGCCTCTCTTGCTCCAAGATTGGCTCTTCAAGGTCAGCCATGTCCCCCGGTTCATCTGCTAGTGGGGGAACAGGCTCCCTTGAAGCCGGTTGGAATCTCTCAGTGTCTGCAATGTGCTTCCTTCCAACCTCTTGGTCTTCATCTGGGCATTCATTCAGCCCATTGATTCTCATTCTAATGAAGCTCACTTGAGCATCATCCTTCTCCACAGCTATGCAGTGCCTGAACATCTTTAAGGAGCAAGCCAGAGTCGTTCCTGAAACAGCAGAAAACCACTTAGAGGCCTCAATCAACATGATGACTAATGAAAATTGTTAAAATTGAAATTACCTGTTCCCGAAAAAAGATCTAGGACCCAGTCATCATCATTGGAGAATAATTGAAGCAATCTCATTATGAGCTTTTGTGGCTTCTGATAGTGGTTAACCAATGTCATGTCCCCAGCTACATGACGAAGTTTCTTGGAAACGACTGGGAACATGAGCACATTTGAGATCCCATTCTCATTGCAATGCTCCCTGACTCTCTTTTTGCTTACTTCATCATAATATCCAATTGTAATGCATTCAGTAGAGCTCACAAACCTATGCAAAGGAGTGTGATTGACGTTTGTCTTCACCCTGCCAACAAGAACTATGAGTCACAGAGAGCATCATTAAAGCGATGGAGATAGAAAAAAGATTACTTACCACGTGAGGCACTCCACAACATGACATCTTGCCTTCAGAGTAGTTGAAACAGAGAAAGACTGGTCTCTACTATGGAAAATTACTATCCTCCAAAGAGGAGACATAGTCAACTCTGCAAAATCAGTGACCATCTTCCGGATCTTAGGGTGTTTGAAGGGTTCATCATCATTAACTGATCCCAACATCCTAAATCCATAGGGTATGTCTGCTATAAGAAGGGAGGAATGCTTTATAGGCACAACAGAACAAATGTTATTTACATCACTACAGAATACATTGTAATATACAGGCCTAAGGGGGTCTAGGGGATTGGAGAAACATTTAAGATCAGGTTCATCATCAAAATCCATCTCCTTGGCTCTCAGTCTAGATTTCTCATGCCTTGCTCTTTGAATGTGAGCCAGGAATGCAGGGGGGCAATCATCTACTAGCTCTGCAGTCTTACTTTTCTTTGGTTTCTGCAGAATAAAGTGGAAAGAAAATTAAATGAGATCTTCATTACAACAAACAAAACATTAGGAATCGATGCATGGCATCGATTTCGTGTGTGGTAGATGCCAGGCATCGACTTTCTACTCAAAAGTCGATGCCTGGCATCGACTTTGGGGGCATAAGTCGATGCCTGGCATCGACTTATGCCACGAGGTCGATGCCAGGCATTGACTTATGCCCCCAAGTCGATGCCAGGCATCAACTTATGCCACGAGGTCCATGCCAGGCATCAACTTATGCCCCCAACTCGATGCGAGGCATCGACTTATGCCCCCAGGTCGATGCCAGGCATCGAATTCCTCCTAAAAGTCTGGCATCAAACTGGTTAGGTCAATCAAGGAATCTAACCTAACAACAAACCAGGCATCACCTCAAAAAGAGAACCTACCCAATCACGAAACAGGATGAAATATTCTGATAGAGCTTTGTAGGATGATGTGGTTGGATAGTCTGCTTGGACCTCTGTCCAAGAAAAGCAACCCAGCCTCTTCATCATCACCTCTTGAATCTTCATGTAAACTTTATGACTACAGTTACAGAAAACAAAAAGAGACTAGGTTAGACCAGAAACATGGGAGGAGGGAGAAGGATCTCAAAATATCATACATACTTATTGAGCTCAGTCACCATTTCCTCCAGGCTTAACTCCTTGGAGATTACCCTTGACAAAGTTGATACAATCAATGTATCATCCTTGATTCCTTAAAGGGCCCTCCATGGTGTCAGCTTCATGTCCTCAGGAGCCTCTTCAATTGAGAGGTCAACTTTCCTTCCCTTTCCCTTCAGATCAACTTGTGGGTCTGGCCTTGACTTCCGTTGCTTCTGGCCCTTGACCTCCTTGTTCTCCCACATTGTGAAAATTTTATCCTGCAGATCCCAGATCTCACCTGATCTGAATGCCAGTTGGAACCATGGATCATATTTCCTCAAAGCCTCAGACTTTCTATTCTCATCCAGTGCAATTCCAACCTCAATAAGGCATTGCTTTCGCAGATTGGGATGTATTCTTCCAGCTTCCTTCACAAGACAATCTTCATATTCATGGTGGAAGAACCGAATTCTCTCTATGGAGGACATTTTTTGCTTGTAGTCATTGTCATTGTTGTGATCCCAAGCAAGAAGCTTGGCCTCCTCAGTTGTAAGACCAGCATATATTTTGCACTCTGCATACCTAAAGAAGAATGTGGTAGGGTGCTCCTTCACTAGTTGTCTACGGGCCTCTGCAGAGTGTGAACCTCCAATCACATAATAAGTATAATCCTCAAACAAACCCTCATTGAACTCCTCCACAGAGCTGCACTCATTCGGATCCACCATGACAAGGAATGGCACAACAGTAGCATGAGGATTTATTTTCATTTTCTTCTTAAGATTCTGCACATGCAAATTGTGTGGCTCCCTGATCTCAAGGGGCCTCCTACCTGTGACTGGATCTATTGGTGGCCTATGGATGATATTGATTGGCAGGTGGAACAACTGCCCCTTCTTCACTACCTTTCTTCTGGCTATGTCCTCCCTCATCTTGTTCTGCTCAGTACCAAGAACACCCGAGGCAAGCTCTCCACCAGGTGCAACTATGATATCCTCAGAGCTAGAGCTTGAGTCAGAAGACTCTTCTTCTGCAATTCTCTTCTTTTTCTTCTGGAACTTTTTCTGCACGCACTGCTTACCCCTTGACTTTATAGGGGTTGTCATCTTCTGTTGTGTTGGCATGATGTTGCCCTGGATCCATGGCATCAAGTCCTTGATAAGATTCACTGAGTCCCTGCATATCTCAGCAAGCCCATCTAGAGCACAACACTCTGGGCACAAGAAATCCATCTTGCATATAACATTTCTTAAACCTTTCGATGTCTCTACCAAGAAAAGGAGGTTGTCAGAATCCTCATCTTCATAATCCAGTTTGTACACAAGGCCATACTGAAAACCCTGTGTTGTCGTGATCTTTCCTCTTCCATATGCCCCTGCGAACACAAGAAGGACTGAATTCTTTTCTTCAACATACTGAAGGCACCACTCCAGATTCGTCATGTCTCGCAGTGGACGATCTGTCCTTAAGACCTCTGTATCCCTTGACCTATCCTTCGTAGGTGTATCATCCTCAGGAATTTTGATGCTACTCTGTCCGCCAGAGGATATTGCAACCGGGTTGCTGGCCTTCTCAGAGGATAAGGATGCAATAAATTTTTTTGGTTTTGCTTGGTGACCAATGCCTTTGTCACGTTGCTGATCACCAGTGCTCATGGTCACTCTCAGCTTCTTGAAGGGCCTCTCACTCTTGGACTCCGCATCCCTGAAGGTGCTTGGAAACATCAGCTCATACGTTATTGTGTTTTTCAAAGGTCCAAGTCGATGCCAGGGATCGACTTTTAAGTTCTAGTCGATGCCTGGCATCGACTTTGTGTGCAAGTCGATGCCAGGCATCGACTTTAGGGTGCAAGGTCGATGCCAGGCATCGACTTGAGGGTGGAAGTCGATGCCAGGCATCGACTTGAGGGTGCAAGTCGATGCCAGGCATCGACTTAAAAGTGCAAGTCGATGCCTGGCATCGACTTGCACGCTCAAGTCGATGCCCGACATCGACTTCCACACAAAGTCGATGCCTGGCATCGACCTTGCACCCTAAAGTCGATGCCTGGCATCGACTTGCACACAAAGTCGATGCCAGGCATCGACTTGCACTTAAAAGTCGATGCCTGGCATCGACTTTGCACCCAAAAGTCGATGCCTGGCATCGACTTTCAGGCCAAATATGATGCCAGGAAAGTCGATGCCAGGCATCGATTTGAGTGTGCAAGTCGATGCCAGGCATCGACTTTTAAGTCCAAGTTGATGCCAGGCATCGAGTTGAGGTGCAAGTCGATGCCAGGCATCGACTTGAGGGTACAACTCGATGCCAGGCATCGACTTGAGGGTACAACTCGATGCCAGGCATCGACTTACACCCTCAAGTCGATGCCTGGCATCGACTTGCAACTAAAAGTCGATGCCTGGCATCGACTTGGACCTACAAGTCGATGCCTGGCATCGAGTTGTACCCTCATTGGAATTATATTTGAGGAGCAAAGAAAGATAAAAACCTAGAAAGCAGACTATTTACTCAAACATACAAAAGGAATCTTTTAGGAATCTTTTTTTTGGTATGATTTTGTCTTACCTCTTGGTACTCTTGCCAACATTCTTCTTCTCCATCAGATTTGCCTTGCTGGTATGCTGAGCTCTGTGCTCCATGGCTGTCTGTGCTCTGTTGCTCTCTCTTGCTCGTGGATTTTGAAAATGAGAATGATCTCCTCCTCTGCTATTTATAGGCAATTGGGTAACTTGAACCAGAGACTAACTGGATCTAACTGGATCTAACTGAATTAGTCCAGTTGCTAACTATATCTGTCAACTTATCCAACCAAGAAATACCACTCACACAAATAGGCTGTTTCACCTCGACTTTAATGAAATATTGATAGAACATTGGAAATATTTATATACATTTTCATGGAAATTACACTTCAATGGCAAGAGTATGGTATGTAAATGAGGATGTCTAATGTCATGTATAAATTGTTTCTTAGAATCTCTTGCTTGGGAAAAAATCAAGTCTAAGCTGTGCTGAATATGGGGGATTAATGACATCTTTATAGTGTTATCCTTCTCACTTTAGTTTATATTCACATTTATCTTGTAACACATTGTTGAAATGGAAAATCAATGTATGAATAAACGTTCAAGTAAAGATCTTTGGGGTTGAGAAATCAAAGATGAGGACCCATTCGCACTGAGGCCCTGAAATCATGGTTTCCATTGAAAATAGATTATCGCTTTTCATATTATCCAAGTAGCATCTTATCCAGCCCATCCATGTATGATGTCAGATGATTGGTCCATGCCCTACCATATGAACTCTCCAATCTTAACTTCACAAAACGTTGCCACGGTCTATGTTGAACGAGCCTCAGTTGAATGAGCATTCTGCAAACATGAATGATGAATACTTTTAATATACTTTCATGTACCTCTTTGAGATCTAGCCAAGACCACAATAAATCCTAATCCTTTAAATCTTAACCAAAGGTAAAATTTCTTCTTGTATAGTCTTCAATGGCACTACTCCAAACAATTTTAATATCTAATCCAGTTGGAACTCAACTTGGATATATTTTGGTTCACTCACAATGCTAAGACTCAATGACTCATATCTAGTTAGAAATTAACTGTGTATCTCATCTTTCAAAAGTGAATCAAATCTATGGTTCCCTTATTAGTGTATATTTGAGTAATTAAGAGGGTTGATGTAATTTGATGTTTAATGTTATTTAATGTACTTTAATGAACTTTTGATTTCATATTTTCTTGATGTGACATTTGATGTGAGAGCTTCACTTGATCTCGGATTTCTACTTATATAAAAAGGTCATTCCTCTTCAGTCTTCTGTGAACTCAGTGAAGATGAGCTCAATCTTTTCAGTGGATGCTTGGGCATCAGCTTCCTCTGCTCATATTGCTACAGTCTCGGATTCATTGTTCTCAGTTGACCCTTTCCACAGATGTTTAGAACATGCTGATGATTCTATGTTTTCTGTTGAGTCATTTAAGTTATCCAATTCACAGTGCAATGCTGCTCAACCAAATGCACCTCTTGATCTCCCATCTGATCCAACCATCAATGATCTCCCTTCTGACTCAAGTGCATGTGGAGCAACGGAAAAGCAAAGCAACCTCAATCTACAATTTAAAAGAAGGCCTCGTGAAGTAAGTCAAAAAAGATTTAAATTTCTTACTTCAGATAGACAGATTGCATTGGATATTGTGAAGCATTGTTGTGGTTTGAAATGTTTGTACAATTTAGGAATGAAGAAACTAAAACACCTAAGAGAAAAATTCCTCCATTTAGATAGTGAAAGGCAGGATATATACCTTGTTTCTCACATGCAAATGATTGAGGATAACATGTCAGTAACACGTGTTGCTTTTGAATATTTCTTTAGTCAAGGGATGCGATGTTGTAGGGCTGCATTTAAAATTGCAATGGGTGTGGGAAATTTTAGAATACATAGAGTTCAACAAGGGCTTTTGAATGGGGATCTCATTTTGGATACCTTCCATGTTGGGAGAAAAGGATCTGTTGGACGTCATGCAATGAATTGGATGATGAACTATTTTAGCTTGCATTGTGAGGTTATGCCTACAACTGGAAGGTTGCACTTGTCAGATAACTTTACTCATCGAGAGGTATTTCAAATATATAGAGAAGACATGGAAAATAGAAATGAGAAGTATGTGTTGTATCGTCACTTTACTCGATTATGGAAGGAAGAGTTTAACAATGTGTCTATTCCTCGTAAAGTTAGAATGGGTGAATGTTCAGTTTGCGCCACTTTGAAAAACATGGCAAAAGGGGCTACAACACCACAGGAAAAGAATAATTTTAAAAACCTTCTTAACAACCATCGTGAGAGTCAAGCTTTAGAGAGAAAGAAAGCAATTCATCATCGAAGTAAAGCACTCAGAAATCCGGAGCGTTATATGTGTTTGTTGATCGATGGTATGGATCAAAAAAAAACTTGTTTGCCACATTTTTATCGCATCCCTAAAGACATTGGAGATGAAGTCCTTGTGCAAATGCATTTGGTTGGTGCTTTGGTATACAATGGAACTGTAATGTCCAAGGTTTTCTTCACATATCTGAATGTGCATAATGATCCAAACCTTACAGTTACTGTCATTCATCGTGTTTTGCAATCATGGAAGGGTCTTTTTCCACCAACTCTATATTTGCAACTTGATAATACTGCAAGAGAGAATAAAAATTCTACAGTCTTTGGATATTTAAGCATGCTTGTTGAAAAACAGGTATTTCAGAAGGTTAAGGTAAATTTCCTTCTGGTTGGCCACACTCATGATCACATTGATCAAATGTTCAGTACTTTCTCTAAGAAGTTGGCACGTAACAATGCTTTTACTCTTCCGATTTTATCTGAGCTGATTTCAGAAGCATATACTCCAAAACCAGAAGTTCAACACCTCACACAGATTTATGACTTTAAGCACTTTTGCTCAATGGGCCTAGATAACAGTGCTAAGGTTTTCGCTCCATTGCACAATATTAGTTTCAACCATGTATTCTTGATGAGGAGGGTTGATGAAATAACCCTTTTATTTGCAAAGCAGTATTCATCTTCTCTTGGGTGGGAGCCTAAAGAGGGATGCAGATTCTTATTGCAGGTGCCTAATTTGTCTACTGTAACAGTGTATGGTGCAGAACAATCACCATATGAAGATAAAAACAATACAGAAAGATGTGAAAATGTGGTTGATCAAAGTAAAAGCTGGATGCATGCACTCATTGAAAAGAAGAGACATATTGAGCGTGCAAAAAAATATGCTGGAGATCAAGATGTATCTTGGTGGGAGGACTTTTTTAATCATCAAGAGAAATTATACAGTATACAATTGCAGGTCACTGGCCAGTTGACGTTCCATTCACATGGGATTTTTGTACACAAAGATCCGTGAATGTGGCCCAAGCATGTAATGCAAATGCACTTCAAAGTTTTATACATCCACCAGAAAGAAATATTTATGTAGGCCCAAGGATGACAAAACAGGCAGAAGCAAGATGGCAAGGAAATTTAATAGAGATCAATGTTGGAACACTTATTGTAGTACTTGCTGATGGTGATGAGGCTACTAGACCATTTTGGATTGCAAAGGTTTTAGAGATAACTAAAGATATTGATCAGAGAAGAATAGAGGCTTTGATGGTGCATTGGTATTACACTAAAAGTAGTAATGCATTCATAGGTAAATATAACCTAGAAATGGTGTGTGATACTAAACGAGCAGGTTCAAAAAAGAAAAAGAATATTCGAAGCACATCCACTCTTAAAATGGATGATGTAGATATTCTTGTTTATGATTTTTCCTTCACAAAAACAGGTCACTTGAGGAAGGCAACCATCAATATGATAAAACAAAAGCTTCCAGATGTATGTGGTACAGGAAATCAGAGGCAGACAAGAAGATTTGTGCATGATCCTGCAGAATTTGATATGTACGTGGATGAAGATAGAGCTCTTGTGGATATAGAAGAAGAAGAAGAGAGCTCTCAACAGTATGAGCCTGAATCAAGTGCATCGGATGATGAGGGTGTAGACATAGATCGACATAGTTGTGAGTTGCATTGAAGCTCTCTAACATTTTTAGTGCTTATGTAAATGCCTCGAAGTAGTTTGGTTAATGAAACCATGTTTTGTAGCAATTTTGAATAACAATCAGATATCCACCCATTAAAAATATGTCTAAAATGTTATTTTTGTATAAGAATTATGCAGTTTTACATTCTTTATATAGATTTTAGACATGTCAATGTCTTATCATGTAGATTTTGGACATGTCAATGTCTTATCATATAGATTTTGGACATGTCAATGCCTTATATAGTGAAATTTTGACTACATTTTGAGCTCTTTTTTTTTTAGAAAATGACAAAAAATGTCAAAAAATCACATGTTTTCACCTCATTTTTGTAATATATGTATACTGGTATAAAGGAATCTCAAACATAAGCTGCCATTTGCTTGATTTTTAACGAGAGTGTTCTCTTTTTACGACATAGTTCTCGTTTGTTACGACTCGCTGTTACTAGTAGAAGGATTTTACATGCAGAAAATGAAAGATTATATATTGATGGAAGACCTTACACACATGGAAATATAGCAGGTTTAATAAATAGTAGTCGAGGGTTACATAATAGTTCAAGGACTAATTGCACATTTGAGGAGCGTGAAAATAGTCATGAATCACCATACATGAGTAGAGATGTATCAAGATACGTAGTTGTCAATGCTATTACCACATTACATGCTGGTGATGAACTATTAGTGAATTATGGATGGTGTAGACCTCCAAGAGCACCTTTTAGTTAGAGAGAATAAAAATTTTCTATCCATATTTAATAAGTTATATACTTAATTTTATATTTAAAGTTTACTTTTTATTCATTTATGGAATACTAATGAATTTTATTTATATTTGTAGATTCCAACGTATGATGTTGATGATATTCATCCACAAAATTCACAATTACCAGTAAGACCACATTTATCAGAAGCTTCCATGAGGAGGCTACGCAAAACTAATCCTGTGCAATATGCAAAGTTGAAAGATCTATATTCAAAAGACGATAAAGTACAAGATTTGTATGACAATGATGAAGATGATGGCATGGCACAATTTATTGAGGATTGGTATCAAAATGACAGTGAGAGCATTAATATTTCTAAAAATGAGAAATATCTTCGAGAGGAATGTTTAAAGCATCTATATGAAGGAAGTCGTTTGACACGACTAAGTGTGAGCTTACTTATTCTCAACCTTGAAAATTGCTTTCCATGGAGTAATGTATCTGTTTCGACACTATTAAGGTATAATTTTCAATTTTCTATCTAATTATATATATATATATATATATATATATATATATATATATATATATATATATATATATATATATATATATATATATATATATATATATATATATATATATATATATATATATATATATATATATATATATATATACATGGAGGTTTTTATTCTTACTTTAGATAAGGTAAGAACAAGAACTTGAATTGAATGGACACTGTTTGTTCGCGCATCTTTTAAAACTATTAATGCATCTTTCACAATATTCGCGAAAAATTTGATTATTTGGAGGGCTGGATACGATTGTTTGTTTTGGAGGATATGAAGTATGTACCTTCATTGAATGATTTGTCGATTCTATCATATGTTCAGTTTGAAAGTGTGAGAAGTGGATTTATAATTGTTATTCAAAGAATTTGGCACTGTTTATAGGCCATACCATGGTGACCTGAATGAATCGCATGCAAAGAGGTTACTCAAGATAGAGCAATCTGATTATAATGGACTAGTGCCAGCAGGATTCCTAGGGTATGCAATAAACCTCGTGCATGTCATGATGAGCATCCGAACTTTAGGATACAAAGTGGAAATCATGGTGGCTTGAGAGGATCACTTTTATAGAGCTTGTTCAAAAAACTGCAGTATCATAAACCTGAAGTTCTTTGAACAAGCTGTATAAAAGTGATCCTCTCACGCCACCATGATTTCCACTTTGTATCCTAAGTTGAGATGCTCATGCAAGAGGTTTACTACATACCCCAGGAATCCTGCTGGCACTAGTCCCTTATAATCAGGTTGCTCTATCTTGAGTAACCTCTATGCATGCGATTCATCCACGTCACCATCGTATGGCCTATAAAAAGTGCCAAATTCTTTGAATAGCAATTATAAACCTGCTTCTCACACTTTCAAATTGAACATATGATAGAATCCACAAATCATTTAATGAAGGTACATACTTCATATCCTCTAAAACAAACAATCGTATCCTCCCATCCAAAACAATCAAATTTTTCGCGAATATTTTGAAAGATCCACATAAGCATACACATATATAAAATTATTAGCAATTATATATATATATATATATATATATATATATATATATATATATATATATATATATATATATATATATATATATATATATATATATGTGTGTGTGTGTGTGTGTGTGTATTTATTTATTTACTTTTTTTAATTTATCTTTTTTTGATAAACTTACAGGTTATTATCTGAAAAGTTTTTACAAGGTCAGAATATTTTTCCTACCTCACATGATGCAATGAAGAAGATAATCAACAATCTTGGTATAGATTATCAATGTATACATGCATGTCCTAACGATTGTATTTTATATAGAGGTGAATGTGTAGACTCTTTGACATGTCCCAAATGTCAATCTCCTTGATATAAGGACGAAGAAGGTAAAATCCCAAAACAGGTATTGAGACATTTTCCATTGGCTTGACGGATTAGACATATGTTTCAAAGCCCTTAATTATCAAAACTTTTGACTTGGGGACATGATCACAAAAGTACTGATGGAATAATCAGAATTCCTCATGATAGTGTTGCTTTTCAGCATATTGATTCTACATGGCCTGAATTTGCACAAAATCCACAAAATCTAAAGTTAGGAGTTGCATGAGATGGGGTTAATCCATTCTCCATGAAATCCAGTAAATGGTCAACATGGCCAGTGGTAGTCATAAACTACAATCTTTCGCCATATCTTAGCATTAAAAAGGAACATTTAATGCTTTCACTTTTAATCCCAGGCAAAAGACAAGTTAAAGATATGAATATATATCTTGCTCCTCTCATTGACGGTCTTCAAGAGTTATGGAGAGGTATTAATGTCATTGATGTATCGAAAAGCATCAATGAAAGACATATTACGGTTCGTGGTATTGTGGCTTGGACTATTCATAATTTTCCAAGATATGGTGTTTGTTCAGGTATTGATGTAATTTTTTTATTCAATAGGCATGTAAATAAATATGAAATGGAAAGCTTGAAACAGGTTAGTGTCCAAAACCTATGACGCCTATGGATTGGTATAAAAAATGGACAGATGGACTTCTGATAGATCCAAAAGTAGAAATCTTCAGTGATGATTCAGATAATGAGTATGTGAACAGAGGTAAAGGAAAATTGGCACTCGCAGAGAACATATCAATATGGTATTCTTTGGAGTATTGGAAAGAGTTAAAAGTATGTCATCTTCTTGATCTTATGTATATATTCAAAAATATTGGTTATTCACTATGGCAGCATCTTCTTGGACTAAAAGATACCACAACATCAAGGAATGATTTGAAAGATCAAAAATCCAAACCAAAGTTATGGCCAGTTTTTGATAGACATTGACAAGAAAAGACTTATGCACCTGCTGCTTGTGTACTTACAACAATAGAATTCAATTGATTAAGACTCCTACAGGATATGGAGATATTCAGGTTCATTTATTAGTCCATCTTATAGATGAAATAGAGATTGCAGGTGTTGTCAACACTCGATGGATGTTTTGGGTCGAGCGATTTATGGGAATATTAAAAGGTTATGTGCAACAAAGAGCGAAACCAGAAGGATCCATGGCAAAGGGTTGGATGCTTGAAGAGTGCATGTATTACATTAGTGAGTAACTTGAAAGAGTTCATGACGAAGCTCCACGTGCATGGACCAATGAGTCTTTTCAAAAATAACAGATGAGGTATTATCATGTAAGGGGGTTCCATTCTTATTTACATTTCAAGAAAAAAATGATGTTTCTGCTTTTGTAGCATATAATAGCGAATGCATGCAAGCATTCCTTAGTGAGTACGAGGAACTTCAAAATCTGCGAAGTAAAAGGCAAAAAAACAAAAGATTTAGACGTAATCTCGATAATAATGAGATTACAGATATATCTTCTTTCATGGATTGGTTATATAGTCGTTTGCAACGTGCCAACGCAAATAATGAAGAAATCTCAGATGAGCTAATGATAGGTTGTGCACGAAACGTAATTTTATTAAAATCATATTTTATTTTTTTCATATATGTATGTTAGTTTCTATTTACTAATTGAATTTATTTTGCAGGCTCGAATGTTCACTAATATGTGGGCTTTTGGACAGCATATTAGAATCAAAGCCATTGATTCTTTACGTAAAACGGAGGATTCTAGTATTATTGCTTCTTTCAAGCAACTATCACATGCTAGCTCAAAAGACACGAACCTTATAGATAACGAACTTGGTTACGTAGGAACTATTGTTGGTATCTACGAAATTTCATTTCGTACATTCAAACAGGTAGAAAAAAGTTTATATTTTTTTTTATAGAGTTAGTTATTTTTTAAGCACCTAATAATGGGTTTTTGTTGTTATATATTTTGATAGGTCATTTTGAAGGTTGACTCGTTTTGAGCCGAGTATAAAGGTAGTAACTCCACATTAAGAAAGGAATTATCTCGATTTCGGGCAATTGATTCTTCCAAGGTAATGCGATCTACTAAAGAACCATATATTCTTCCTAGGCATATTGAACAAGCATTTTTTTTATAAAAACTCAGATGCTCATCCTTAGTGGCAAGTCATTCATGTGCAACCTAGAGGTAGGTCATTGTTTGAACACTTTATTATTAGAGAGATCGAAGAAAGTCCTCTTGATGATTCAGAATCAGATACTGATACATCAACATCTGAAATAGAAATTAGAACCATTATATGTGATAATGATACTAATCTTCCTGATGAAGAGGATAATTCTCTACATGCTGATTCTACTGATGAGGAAGAGGAATTACCAGAAATAGATATTAATCCATCAATAGATGATGTGATTCATGAGAACATAGATTTAACAATAGAAGAAATAAATGAAATCAATAAGGACAATGAAGATGAGACTATATTGATGTCTTACCAAAATGATGGCAATAATGAAAACATATGAGAAGATTAGATAGTAGATTCTACTCTAGTTATCGATCAATAACTTGAAGCTTCTAAGTGGATATCAGATAATAGATTTTTTTTATTAACTTGAATAATGATGAATCCTACTAGAGAGATGAAATCATGTTCTTCTAAGTTAGAACATGAAGCTCGGGGATATGCCTAATTATTATATATATAGCTTTATCTTCGAGGAGCAAATTTTTATCATGTATGTATGCATATGTGTGTGTATTCATATATGTATACATATGTTAGTATGCATATATATGTATTTCATGTATATGTATGTGTTTGCATGTATGTGATATATGTATACATGTGTTAAATATGCATATGTGTATATATGCATATGCATTTATGTAAAATATTCATGTGTTCATGTAATATATGCAAGTGTTTATAATTGTGTACATGTATATATGTATATGTGTCTATGTGTAAATATGTACATGTAAATATGTATGCATGTATATATATGTTTATGTGTGCATGTAGGCATTTATATGTGATGTGTACATGTATATGTGTATATATGTCTATGTGTAAATGTGTACATGTAAATATGTATGCATGTATATATATATATATATATATATATATATATATATATATATATATATATATATATATATATATATATATATATATATATATATATATATATATATATATATACATATATATATATATTTATGTGTGCATTTAGGCATGTATGTGTGATGCATAATATATCTACTCCATTTTATATTTATGTATCCTATCTACATGATGTGTATATATCTTTATATATATTATGATCCTTGTTGATTCGAGTAGCTATATATAGAGGCATAAGGTTGGGAGGAGAGACATCTCTCTAGTAGGACGTCGGAATAGATGCAATGTGTACATATACTTCAAACATATGGCTAAAAGGTTGAATTAGAGTTTTTAAATTAGGGTTTTTAAAACCCTAATATCAAAATTAGTGATTTCGGTTTAGGATTTTTGAAATAGGATTTATTTATTCATTTTATTTGTTTATGCATATGCATGTGTTGTGTATGTATGTGTATCTATATGTGCATATGCATGTGTTGTGTGTGTGTGTGTATATGCATGTGTATATGTATATATGCATGTAAATATGATTATATGAGTCTATGTGTGTGTACATATGATTATGCATGTGTATGTGTATGTGAGTATGTGTACGTGTATGTGAGTATGTGTATGTGTCTATGTGTATTCATTATATGTGTGTAACTGCATGCATGTGTATGTGTGTGTAAAAATGTGCATGTATGTGTGTTTATGTATAAATGTGCATGTATGTGTATATGTGTGTAAATGTGCATGTATGATGTATATATGTGTGTGTATGCGGATATTTTACCTCTAGTCTCACTCTTTTCTCTCTCTCTCTCTCATGTACATACATACATGCATAAACACACATACTCATATCCACATATATATACATAAAAGCAATGCATACCGTGCATTATTGCGACGATGGGCCATAAGTGTCCGCATCTCTCTTAGACACCACTTAAGCAACCATCCTGTCCCAAACTCTATCTCAAGTGAACTAAGTACATATTTTTTATCCCTCTCATCATGCTCACTACAAAAATAAAAAACATAATGTAAAATAAAACATAAGATATTTATTTCAAATTATATGTAAAATTTTTACTTACTTCCACGGAAAGTGGACAAAGCGCAGGTAAGAGTCACATAATGCCCGTATTCTTCTCTTGAACTCCAATCCATTCCCTATGTACACAATATTCCCCTCTGCCTCTATATCGCACTCTAGTCCTAAGGTTCCTATGCATGTCCTCATAGGCAACTCTGCTCTGCTATCACGATTTGGAGGTGGTATAGGTGTCCTGAAAATAGATAGATAAAAATAAATAAAAATATGTGTTATAATATCATTAAAAAAGTTTATGAAAAAAAACATACCAATGAGCAGATAGCTCTCTTCCTGCATGTGGAGCCGTAGAAGAGCCCTCATCTGTTCGCTGGGTAAGCATCTGGATCGTACAGTCCAACTCCTCATCAAACATCTCTGCGTAATCACGCATGATGGTCCCTAGAGTATCAGACGGAACTCTTGCTCTCATAAGACTTTTTATGCGAGTGAGTTTCGCCTTTCTCTCTCTACTAGGATCCATAATACCTAACATATAAAACAAAATGGTTAGAAATCAATATAAATACGTGTACATATATATGTGTATATGCATTAAGTATGTGTATGTATGCATGTGTGTGTATGTATGTGCATGTATGTGTGTGTGTATGTGTGTATGCATGTGTATGTGTGTGTATGCATGTGTATGTGTGTGTATGCATCATTATGTGTGTATGTGTGTGTGTATATGTGTGTGTATGTGTGTGTGTCTATGTGTATGTGTGTGCATCTATGAGTGTGTATGTGTTTATGTGTGTCTATGTGTTTGTATGTGTCTATGTGTGTATGTGTATGCATGTATGTATGCATATGTGTGCGTATGTGTGTGTATGCATTATGTATGCATATGTGTGTGTATGCATTATGTATGTGTATGTATGCATATGCATATGCATTATGTATGTATATATATGCATGTATGTGTATGTGTGAGTATGTCTCTCTATGTGTGTATGTGTATGCATATGTGTGTGTGTATGCATATATGTGTGTATGTGTGTGTGTATATGTGTTTGTATGTGTGTATGCATGTGTATGTGTGTGTATGCATATATGTGTGTATGTGTGTGTGTATATGTGTTTGTATGTGTGTATGCATGTGTATGTGTGTGTATGCATGTGTATGTGTGTGTATGCATCATTATGTGTGTATGTGTCTATGTGTGTTTGTGTGTGTATATGTGTGTGTGTCTCTATGTGTATGTGTGTGTGTCTATGAGTGTGTATGTGTTTATGTGTATATATGTATCTATGTGTGTGTATGTGTCTATGTGTGTATGTGTATGCATGTATGTATGCATATGTGTGTGTATGCATCATTATGTGTGTATGTGTCTATGTGTGTGTGTATATGTGTGTGTTGTGTATGTGTGCCTATGAGTGTGTATGTGTTTATGTGTATGTATGTATCTATGTGTGTGTATGTGTCTATGTGTGTATGTGTATGCATGTATGTATGCATATGTGTGTGTATGCATGTGTATATGCATGTGTATGTGTGTGTATGCATCATTATGTGTGTATGTGTCTATGTGTGTATGTTTGTGTGTGTATATATGTGTGTATATGTGTATGTCTCTATGTGTATGTGTTTCTATGCATCTATGAGTGTGTATGTGTTTATGTGTGTGTATGTGTCTATGTGTGTGTATGTGTCTATGTGTGTATGTGTATGCATGTATGTATGCATATGTGTGTATGTGTGTGTATGCATTATGTATGCATATGTGTGTGTATGCTTTATGTATGTGTATGTAAGCATGTGCATTATGTATGCATGTAAGTATGTATGTATGAATATGCATATGCATTATGTATCCATATGCATATGCATTATGTATGCATATGCATATGCATTATGTATGCATGTGTGTGTATGCATTATGTATGCATATGTGTGTGTATGCATTATGTATGTGAATGTAAGCATGTCCATTATGTATGCATGTAAGTATGTATGTATGCATATGAATATGCATTATGTATGCATATGTATGCATGTATGCATGTATGTGTATGTGTGTGTATGTCCCTCTATGTGTGTGTATGCATATATGTGTTTGTATGTGTGTGTATATGTGTCTGTATGTGTGTATGCATGTGTATGTGTGTGTATGCATCATTATGTGTGTATGTGTCTATGTGTGTGTATATGTGTGTGTGTGTGTCTATGTGTATGTGTGTATCTATGAGTATGTATATGTTTATGTGTGTGTATGTGTCTATGTGTGTATGTGTCTATGTGTGTGTATGAATCTATGTATGTGCATATGTATGCATGTAAGTATGTGTGTACATTGTATGCATATTCAAATGCATTATGTATGCATATGTATGCATATGTATGCATTATGTGTCTATGTGTGTATGTGTATGCATGTATGTATGCATATGTATGTGTATGTATGTGTATGCATGTGTATATCTATGTATGCGTCATTATGTGTGTATGTGTCTATGTGTGTATGTGTATGTGTTTGTGTATATGTGTGTGTGTATGTGTGTGTGTCTATGTGTATGTGTCGCTACGTGTCTATGAGTGTGTATGTGTTTATGTGTGTGTATGTGTCTATGTGTGTATGTGTATGCACGTATGTATGCATAGGTGTGTGTATGTGAGTGTATGCATTATGTATGCATATGTGTGTGTATGCATTATGTATGTGTATGTATGCATGTAAGTATGTATGTATGCATATGCATATGCATTATGTATGCATATGTATGTATGTATGTGTATGTGTGTGTATGTCTCTCTATGTGTGTGTATGTGTGTGTGTGCATATGTGTGTGTATGTGTGTATGCATGTGTATGTGTGTGAATGCATCATTATGTGTGTATGTGTCTATGTGTGTATCTGTGTGTATATGTGTGTGTATGTGTGTGCGTGTCTATGTGTATGTCTGTGTGTCTATGAGTGTGTATGTGTTTATGTGTGTGTATGTGTCTATGTGTGTGTATGTGTCTATGTGTGTATATGTATGCATGTATGTATGCATATGTGTGTGTATGTGTGTGTATGTATTATGTATGCATATGTGTGTGTATGCATTATGTATGCATATGCATTATGTATGTGCATGTATGCATGTGCATTATGTATGCATATGTGTGTGTATGCATGTAAGTATCTATGTATGTACGCATATGCATATGCATTATGTATGCATATGTGTGTGTATGCATGTAAGTATGTATGTATGTACACATATGCATATGCATTATGTATGCATGTATGTGTGTGCATGTCTCTCTATGTGTGTGTGTATGCATATATGTGTTTGTATGCATATATGTGTGTGTATGTGTGTGTGTGTATGTGTGTGTGTATGTGTGTATGTGTGTGTATATGTATGAGTATATGTGTGTGCATGTGTATGCATTATGTGTGCATGTGTATGCAACAATTTGTGCATGTGTGTATATGTGTGTGTATTTGTGTGTATGTGTGTGTGTGTCTATGTGTATGTGTGTGTGTGTGTGTCTATGTGTGTGTGTATGCATATGTATGTGTGTGTAAGTGTGTGTGTGTGTGCATATCTTGCTTCAACGAGATGCATCTCTCTCTCTCTCTCTCTCTCTTGGTCTCTTCTTGCTCTCGCATCCAAATCCAGGCACAAATGTGCCGAGGGAAATCGAATATTTTTTTGCATTTCAGAGTGTCGCATATGCGACGCTGTCCAGTTTGCCAACATCGCAAATAACATCGCTGGTTAGCGACGGTATTTGCAACGCACTAATTTAGCATCGCATAAGCGACAAAAGCATTGCTTATGCGATGAATGCCCAAAAAAGAAATTCCAAAACACCAGCGTCGCTTATGTGACGCCAGCATCGCATAAGCGATGGTGCTCGTTTTTGCCCAATTCGGGGGTGTCGCTATGCCCCCCCTATTTCTTGTAGTGAAGGGTAGGACCAAGGAAGCTGCTTTCACTCTCTGGGTTGTCTTCATTGCTAGTAGTGAAGCCTTCCTATTTACTCGTGGTGTAACGTTCTTGGTTGTCTTCTTTGCTGGTAGACCCATTGGTATTAGCAATGGGGTCTTCTTCATAATGGTTATCCCCTGGAAAGTCGACCTCATTAATATCCTTTTCTAGGTTACAGTACATGTTATTCGAAGGAGCAATTGTCGTACTGTTCCTTGCTATTGATCTTCGAGGGCTAACTTTCCTCCTACGTCTTACTTTAGTGAATCCTTCTAAATCCGTCTCAGCAAAGAAAGTTCCCTCTCCTTCCTCCATCGGAGGGGGCTGATCCCGAGTGTCAATTTGAGGGAAAGGATCCATGGTCTCATCTGGTTTAAGCTTGTTTTTATTGGTACTCTTCTTCAAGGGGAAATCCTTGATCCTATGACCTTCCTTGATTCCCCCAACGGAAGCATGCATTTGGTAAATTCTTGTAGGTAACCTCCTGTGTCCAAGTCTTACCATCTCCGCAGTTTATGGAGATTTTCGAGGGAAGGACCTGATTTAGGTCTGTTTCAACGCAGCTCTGTGCGTGCCATCTTGCATTGAAAGAATTTTGAGCACCAACGTAGATTAACCGCCCAACATCCTCTCTTGAGGCCATCGAGGGACGGATCGGTGAAACGATTTCTCAAAGAAATCCATACAGGAAGTACGACAGATTGGGAAGCTCCACCCAAAATGGGTAACGAAGAGGCTTTGATCTGTTCAGAACAAAGTTTGGGGTCCACTTAAATAGACAAAGGGTGGATCGACCCACTTGCCAAGAGCCGACTTGTAGTGCTTGGAAGGCCATCTCTTCATTCTCAAACACTAGAAGCAGGAGATTCGCCTGCAAGAATTGACATTTGCACACAATTAGGCCACGCGGGAACCACTCCTTGCGAAGCCAAGTTCTCACACTTTCTAGAGGGGACCTAAGGCCAAAAACTTGACCAATCAGATACATTTTCATCAGTTCATCTGATTTTCTTTTCTTTTTGTGTCCTGTTTTAAATTGCTTAATGGGTTGCCTGCATGGGAGAACTACAGAAGGCACCAAAAGGTCACATTGTTGGTTCGGTGATGGCACCATCATCGGTCAGCTTTTTTGTAAGAGCGCGTAGCAAAAGCTATAGAAAGCTAGGCATCGGAAGCAGACGCACCATCAATCGAAGGACCATTCATGCGGATACCACACACAAAAAGAAAAAAAGAAAGAACGAAAGCAAATAAAAGAACACTTCCAAGTTCCAACCTCCCAAAAACATCACAGTCACATCCCTCATTCGGTGAAGGCATTAGCAGGTTTCTGTAAGAGAACAGCCCAGCAAAAATATGTTGGTGCAAACAAGCCTACACACATTGGCTTGGACCCTTAGACTTATTGAAGACAAGCATGGATAAAGGTTTATCAAAGCTTCACTCAAAGCAAGGTTCATGTGAACATATGCTTATATGTTCTTACTTCTTTACCCCTTGTAAAAGTCTAAATGACTTATCAGTTGGTTGTAATCACCTTAAGTCACTTACCTACGTCTAGAGTCGTGGATTTTTGATTGTTGAGATGGAGAGAATATCTCCCTACTTTTAGAGGAGAGATTCAAGGGAGCCTAAGTTTGAAATTCAAATTCAAAAGAAGATCAAATTCCTATAAAGCATGTAATGAAAAAGTCGCGGGGTACATTGTCATTCTAGCTCACTCCCCGAGGCTAAATCTCTTTGTAACTCATTGTGTGTGAGGGCTACTCTATACCCAACATCACACTACCTCATTTAGCTGTGCTTGGCAAGCTAATGAGATTGTACAAACACATTTATCAATAGAAGTATACATTGTACCATCTCTGTTTTGTCTGAGTCACCTACTCCAAGTCTGTCAACTTCAAAGAAGCATTGCTCTGGATCTACTGAACCAAATCAAATGTTCTATAGCTCATTGGAACCAGCTCAAAGTCTACTACAAGCATACAAAATTTCAAAGTATTTCATTCAGTCATTTGGGAGAAAATCGAATCGAGGTGCACACTGGTATTTGTCTGCAGAGTTCCTGAAAAGTCGGGGGTGATTATAATTTTGCTAAACTTATTTCTCAGTGCATAGTTTATCAATTGAAGTGATTCCACATGTGATTGGTAGCTTACTAAGATATATTGATACTCCCAAAAGGAATTGTGCCAATTTTAAGTGTGCTGGACACACTGAGTAAAAGTCTGAGCAGGTATCATTACAAGAATAGAAGGTTTTGGTTGATTTTTGAAGGACCAACTTATCTGTTTTGGTTTGATCATTACCCAAACCATTTCCAAAGTACATATATAGTTTCTTTATGTCATTTGGAAGCTAAGCTAGTATACTAAGCATTTCTGAAGAGAAAAGAGGGCAGGTGTGAAGCAGGTTTTGCAGCACCAACTGATTTCCTGAGTGCATCCATCCATCACTCTCAACAGTGGTATCAGAGCAAAACAAGGTAATCATGGGTGATGGTTTCCCCTCCTTCATTGACAAATTGGACAGAAACAACTATCAAGCTTGGTCATTGAGAATGAAGACCTATCTACAAGGGAGAAGTCTATTTGGATACATATCAGGAGATGAGGAGCTGCCCTCATTCAAGACTAGAGGACTACCTACAAAGGATGAGCATGAAAGACTTAACCAATGGTGTGCAAAGGATGCTTTGGCAAGGTCTTATCTCTTAAACTCTATATCTGACTTTCTTTTACCTCATGTAAGGAATTGTAAGACTTCCCAAGAGACTTGGGAAACCTTGTCAAATTATTTTTCTTCCAACACAAGGGCTAGGAAGAATCAATTATGGATAGAGTTCACAACACTCAGAAAGCAGCCCAAGCAATCAGTCTCAGATTATGTGACAAAGATCAAAGATGTGGCAGACCAACTAGCAAGCATTGGAGAGGAAATTGAAGAAGAGCAAATAGTCAGGCAAGTGACAAATGGACTCAAGGCAGATGATAAGTGGGAAAGTTTCACCACTGCAATGGACCTCTACATGGACATGCATACCCCTGACCTTACAACACTCATGGGCCAACTATTTACACATGAAGCAAAGTTCACCAAAGCTGGAGATCAATCAAAAGGTAATAATCCCTCTGCTCTCTTTACTGATAAGAAAGTTAAAGATAAAGGCAAGAAGAAACAAGATGAAGAAGGCTCTACCTCTCAAGCCAATTATGCAGGGAGAGGTAGGTCATCTAGAGGAAGAGGCAGAGGAGGTAAGTCAGGTAGGGGGAGACCCTACAACTCATCACCTTGCAACATCTGTGGGTTGTCCAATCATACCACAGATGAATGCTACAAGAATTACAAAAATCAGAGAGGAAGAGGCTACTCAAGAGGTGGATACTCTCAAGGGAGAGGCAGATTCAACCAACATCAAAGCTACAATGGGTACAACAACCAATACAACAACAATTACAACAACAACCACAATGGAAGCTACCAAGGTGGATTCAGAAATAGAAGAGACTACAACAACTACACAGAGGAGCAAGATGACTCCTTATTGATCATGAATATGACCTCAAAGATAGGTACAAATGATGATCATTTATTTTACATTGACTCAGGATGTTCTAACCATGTAGCTGGCAATGTGGCATTACTTTCTGATTTGGAAGAGCCCAAGGGCAAACATCAGGTACAAACAGGTGATGACACTAAGCACTCTGTTGTCAAAGTTGGAAATGTGAAGACATGTGATGGCAATCAAAATCTATTAAGCAGGGTACTCTATGTACCAACAATAACTAAGAATTTGATGAGTGTTGGTCAGATTGTGGAGAAAGGTTTGCAGGTCAGATTCACACAACATGGAGCATATGTGGAGGACCCAAAACAAGGATTCAGAAGGATAGCCAAAGGGGAGAAATCAGGTAGATTATTTACATTTGAGCTAGAGGATACAAAAAACATTGCTTTGTATAATTATAAGGATCAGACACTCTCAGAGTTAGAGATATGGCATAAAAGATTAGGGCACATAGGCGAAAGGACTCTTAAGCAAATGTGCAGGGATCAGTGTGTGCTTGGGATACCTAATGTATCCAAGCAACACATGATTTACAAATGTGGATCATGTCAATTTGGTAAGTCTCACAGATTACCCTACTCAAGAAAAGGTTTCATGCATGAAGACTACCTAGACTTGGTACACACAGATGTTTGGGGACCTAGCAAGGACCCTTCCATTTCTGGTTCAAGATATTATGTGTCTTTTATTGATGACTATAGCAGGTGGACCATTTTATACTTTATGAAGCATAAAGATGAAGTGTTTAATTGTTTCAAGAGGTATCTTGCTCTTGTTGAGAATCAAACAGGTAGAAGCTTGAAGAGGCTAAGATCAGATGGTGGAGGAGAGTATTTCTCCAATGAGTTTGAAGATTTCTTGCAGGAAAGAGGCATCAAGAGAGAGATCACTACCAGATATTCACCTGAACAAAATGGCGTAGCAGAAAGAAGGAATAGACTTATAGTGGAAACAGCTAGGTCTATGCTCAATGAAAAAAGGTTGCCAAATTACCTATGGGCAGAGAGTGTGTCCACTGCCACTTACCTCATCAACAGAATGCCATCCAAATCACTTGATGGCATGACTCCATATGAAGCATGGCATGGTAAGAGACCCTCTCTGGATCATTGTAAAATCTTTGGTTGTGTAGCATATGTGCATATTCCCTCACAGGTAAGAGGAAAGCTAGATCCAAAGGCAGAGAAATGTATCTTCATTGGTTATGATTTGAACCAAAAGGGATACAGATTCTACAACCCCACAAACAAAGGATTCAAGGTAAGCAGAGATGTCATATTTGATGAGAATGACTCATGGTATGAGAATGAATGCAGGAAAGTGAGTCTACCCTATGACATGGAGGAAGATTTTCCAAAGCTTACCAAGGAAGAGCCAACTCAGCAAGAAGATTCAAGCTCAGATGATGATAACATCAATCTTGAAGAATTCAAAGCATGGAAATCCAAAGGAAAGATGAAGATGAAGCAATTGGAGGACAAAGCAGAAACTTCTACTCAAGCTATGAGAAGATCTCAGAGAGAGAAGAAGAAACCTATCAGATTTGGGTATGACACATCACTTGTAACTAAACACTCTGTATATCTTGCAAAAGACTTGTTGAATGAAGAACCAGGTACCTATGAAGAAGCAATTACAAAGCCAGAATGGAGAGAAGCCATGGATGAGGAGATAGAAGCCCTCCAAGAGAGTGATACTTGGGACTTGGTACCCAAGAAGGATACTATGAAGGTAATTGGATCGAGATGGATCTACAAATTGAAGAAGAATTCAGATGGAACAATTAACAGGTATAAAGCTAGGTTGGTAGCCAAGGGTTTTGCACAAACCCAAGGCATTGATTATGAGGAGACATTTTCTCCTGTGGCCAAGATGCCAACTATCAGAGTTTTGGTGAGTGTAGCTGCATCCAAGAATTGGAACATGTACCAATTGGATGTGAAGAATGCATTCCTAAATGGATGGATATCTGAAGAAGTCTACATGTCACAACCACCTGGCTATGAAGATCCAAGAAAGGTACATTATGTTTGTAAATTGAAGAAGGCTCTGTATGGTTTGAAGCAGGCACCTAGAGCATGGAACTACAGGTTGACCACCTACCTCCAAGACCAAGGATTTGTGATGAGCAAAGCAGATACTTCTCTATTCATAAAGAGAAGTAGTACAGAGGTAATCTACTTATGTGTTTATGTTGATGACATCATCATTACAGGTAATGATGTCAATGGGATTAGACACATCAAGGGTCAAATGATGAAAGAATTCAAGATTAGTGATCTTGGATTACTAAAATATTTTCTAGGTCTTGAATTGATCTACACAAACTCAGGTATATACATCACTCAAAAGAAGTATGTACAGGATATGGTCAAGAAGTTTGGTTTGCAGGATGCTAAGGTATCTACTACTCCAATGGAGGTTAACCAAAAGCTAAGTGCTCATGAAGGAGAAGAAATCAAAGACATTACAGGATACCAAAGTATGGTGGGTAGTTTGAACTATGCTACCTTGACTAGAATTGACATAGCATATGGAGTAAGTGTGCTTAGTCAATTCATGCACAAACCAAGGGTACCTCACCTAGAGGCAGCAAAGAAGATCTTCAAATACCTCAAGGGAACTCAAAGTCATGGTTTGTATTTTCCTTATACATCAGATATTGACATTAAGGTTTACTCAGATGCAGATTGGGCAGGATGCAAGGATGATAGGAGGAGCACCTCAGGGTACATTTGTTTTGCAGGAGATAAGCCTATCTCTTGGTCAGCTAAGAAGCAACCTACAGTGGCATTGTCATCCACTGAAGCAGAGTATAGAGGACTTGCAAATGCTACTCAAGAAGCTATCTGGTTGAAGCTTCTTTATACAGAGTTAGGTCTACATACAAGACCACCTATTATCTTTGGAGACAATACTAGCTCTCTTCATCTTGCAGCAAACCCAATTTATCATGCCAGAACAAAGCACATAGAGGTTCATTACCACTATGTGAGAGAGAAATTGCTAAGTAAAGATATACAATTGACATATGTATCTACTAATATGCAATGTGCAGATTTACTTACAAAGGCATTGGATGGAACCAAGTTATGCAGATTCAAATCTATGATTGGATTGCAGGAAGTAATTGAAGAATGAAGAAGAAGACTTAAGCCAAAGTGTTTGGCTTGAGGGGGAGCTGTTGGTGCAAACAAGCCTACACACATTGGCTTGGACCCTTAGACTTATTGAAGACAAGCATGGATAAAGGTTTATCAAAGCTTCACTCAAAGCAAGGTTCATGTGAACATATGCTTATATGTTCTTACTTCTTTACCCCTTGTAAAAGTCTAAATGACTTATCAGTTGGTTGTAATCACCTTAAGTCACTTACCTACCTCTAGAGTCGTGGATTTTCGATTGTTGAGATGGAGAGAATATCTCCCTACTTTTAGAGGAGAGATTCAAGGGAGCCTAAGTTTGAAATTCAAATTCAAAAGAAGATCAAATTCCTATAAAGCATGTAATGAAAAAGTCGCGGGGTACATTGTCATTCTAGCTCACTCCCCGAGGCTAAATCTCTTTGTAACTCATTGTGTGTGAGGGCTACTCTATACCCAACATCACACTACCTCATTTAGCTGTGCTTGGCAAGCTAATGAGATTGTACAAACACATTTATCAATAGAAGTATACATTGTACCATCTCTGTTTTGTCTGAGTCACCTACTCCAAGTCTGTCAACTTCAAAGAAGCATTGCTCTGGATCTACTGAACCAAATCAAGTGTTCTATAGCTCATTGGAACCAGCTCAAAGTCTACTACAAGCATACAAAATTTCAAAGGATTTCATTCAGTCATTTGGGAGAAAATCGAATCGAGGTGCACACTGGTATTTGTCTGCAGAGTTCCTGAAAAGTCGGGGGTGATTATAATTTTGCTAAACTTATTTCTCAGTGCATAGTTTATCAATTGAAGTGATTCCACATGTGATTGGTAGCTTACTAAGGTATATTGATACTCCCAAAAGGAATTGTGCCAATTTTAAGTGTGCTGGACACACTGAGTAAAAGTCTGAGCAGGTATCATTACAAGAATAGAAGGTTTTGGTTGATTTTTGAAGGACCAACTTATCTGTTTTGGTTTGATCATTACCCAAACCATTTCCAAAGTACATATATAGTTTCTTTATGTCATTTGGAAGCTAAGCTAGTATACTAAGCATTTCTGAAGAGAAAAGAGGGCAGGTGTGAAGCAGGTTTTGCAGCACCAACTGATTTCCTGAGTGCATCCATCCATCACTCTCAACAAAATACACTACATTTGAAAATACACTGCTGCCCTTCAAAACTGAATACTAATGGCACCATCATCGGTCAGCTTTTTGTAAGAGCGCGTAGCAAAAGCTGTATAAAGCTAGGCATCGGAAGCAGACACACCATCAACCGAAGGACCATTCATGCGGATACCACGCACAAAAAGAAAGAAAGAAACAACGAAAGCAAATAAAAGAACACTTCCAAGTTCCAACCTCCCAAAAACATCACGGTCACATCCCTCATTCGGTGAAGGCATTAGCAGGTTTCTGTAAGAGAACAGTCCAGCAAAAATACACTGCATTTGAAAATACAGTGCTGCCCTTCAAAAATGAACACTGATGGCACCATCATCGGTCAGCTTTTTTGTAAGAGCGGGTAGCAAAAGCTGTAGAAAGCTAGGCATCGGAAGCAGACGCACCATCAACTGACGGACCATTCATGCGGATACCACACACAAAAAGAAAGAAAGAAAGAATGAAAGCAAATAAAAGACCACTTCCAAGTTCCAAGTTCCACCGTTGGTCCATCGAGATGTTGAAGCCCATGGGAATACCGAGGAGACGGAAGACTTGACCACTAGGGATAACGTGGCACCCGTGATCAATCAACAGTTGGGGTGGAGGCCCATGGATTGCTCTGAAAGCAGTTTTGGCATGGTTGATTTTTGAACCTGATGCCGTACAAAAGGTGTCGAGGCAATTCCAAAACACCTCAATGCAATTTTTTTTTTTAATATAAAGGAAGTTCGGCATTAGCCTACTCTCCCGGACTTGAATTAAATAAAGAAAAGTACAAGAGAAGGGGACTAGTGCCCATGGGACCCCCCAAATCCCACAAAGCAGGGGGAGCTTTTACAGAGCTTAGATGGCATTACAAAGAAGGTTAATCACCCTCTCATCACCCTCATGTGGGGCCCACTTGGGTTTAAGCTTGTTATTGATCGAAAGGAGTACTTGATGATGCCTGAAGGGGGGGATTTCTTACAGTTAACAATCCTTTTGCCAAGGAGGAACAAGGATTTCTCAATTGACCACTCTTTGGGGGAGTCACCGAAGTTGATAGCACATCTTTCCTGCCAGATTTTCCATAGGACCTCCCCTCTGATGGCATTTCAGAGAGTCGCAGAGCAGCCGATCGCTTCTCCCAGCAGGGCTTGCTGCCAACTGAGATGTTTCTGAAGTCTAATTTTCTTTCCAACCGTGAGCCAGAGTCTGTTGGAGTTGGGGCAGGTAAAGAAGATGTGTGAAACATCTTCGATAGACCGGTGGCAACGTTTGCACCAGGGAGGAATCCCACAAAATTTGCTAGCCTTAAGGTTGGTCCAGATTCCATGATGAAGAATTTGCCATAAGAGCAGACTTCTTAATTTCTATGAGGGGATGCCAGATAGCCATGAACTTCATGTCCCACTGAAGCCGCGTCCATGACAGGCACCACTTCTTGTTGATCGGCAAAGAGTCTAGCAACCATTTGGTCGTGGCCAAGAGGTAGCGAGAGACCCTTGAGATTTCCAGCCTCCAAGCTGCTAATGCCTTAACGGAATGAGGGATGTGACCGTGATGTTTTTGGGAGGTTGGAACTTGGAAGTGTTCTTTTATTTGCTTTCATTCTTTCTTTCTTTCTTTTTGTGCGTGGTATCCGCATGAATGGTCCTTTGGTTGATGGTGTGTCTGCTTCCGATGCCTAGCTTTCTACAGCTTTTGCTACGCGCTCTTACAGAAAAGCTGACCGATGATGGTGCCATCACCGAACCAACAATGTGACATTCTGGTGTCTTCTGTAAGAGAACAGCCCAGCAAAAATACACTGCATTTGAAAATACACTGCTGCCCTTCAAAAATGAACACTGATGGCACCATCATCGGTCAGCTTTTTTGTAAGAGCGCGTAGCAAAAGCTGTAAGAAGCTAGGCATCGGAAGCAGATGCACCATCAACTGACGGACCATTCATGCTGATACCACACACAAAAATAAAGAAAGAAAGAACGAGGGAGCTCCTCTTTCAAATTTGAAGCTTTGGAAAAATTCGGCAGAAGACGGAAGTTAGTGCAAGAAAAAGGATATGAGCGGAATAATTTCTTTCGCGGCTATATTGAGCGGCAACATGGCTGTGCCGTGACAGCTCTTGCGCCTGAGTTTTTTCGACATGTTCCTCGAATCCTGCGTATGGGTTGCGATCTGCGAAGCTGCTCCTTAATTCCAGTTTTGAACGGGCAAACAAACTGCAAATTCCGACGTAAAAGAAATCACGAAGTCATGGAGCTTGGGACTAGAGCGGACTGACGACGACGGCAGCCTTTGGGCGACGGCAATCGACAAGGGAAAGACGGCGAAGGTCACCGTGCTCCATGAGGATGCCGCAACCCTTCCATGTGTTGCTGTTGGCGACATCGACTACGCGATGGAAGTCACGACTGACTGATGGTTTGTCCATCGTCACGAGCCACGACTGACGGGCACCGATCATGTGAGGTGGTCCATCGTTGTGACTGACTGAAGGCATCGATCGTGTGGCCTTGTCAATCGTCGCGACTGACCGGACTTGTCCATCGTCACGACTGACTGAGTCCGATTGATTCAGTGCTGGAGTGTGCGCGCGTCCATCGAGGGACTGTGAGACTGAGAGATGGCAGGCGCTTGACTCGCGATTGGCCCACTACCTTTAAAGTGGTAAATTATTGCAAATAAATTGCTGAATTATGGCTCTTCCAAGTTCCCACGATGACTGACCGTTGTCGCTCGCGGAGGTTCTAGGCTCGTCGGCCACTTTTCTTGGGCCTCGTGTCTTTGTCGCTTCAGAGTTTCCCCTTTCCTTAAAAAAAAAAAAAGAGTGAATCGCCGTAAGCATCGTGAATTCTCTCGAGCGATCTTCAAGCTAAAGTTTATTCCAAAACAATTTCAAAAACTCCTAAGCAATTCGAGTTTTTCTCTTCACTTAAGTATCTAAAAACTTTCTCTTGGTGCCCATCGTGTCTGTGTCTTTTGAAGGCTTTTTTCGTTTGCATTCGCGCTTCAAAGTGGTTTTGGGGGAGGGGGATTTTGGCCATTAAAATGCCGACCCTTACTCCCTCGTTTGTCATGAACAATGTGGCTCCCCCTTAGTCCGTGTGCCCCCTTGAGTTGGATTCTATCCCACGGACGTCGCACCCCTAGTGGTCTCTTTATGCAAGGAGTCTGTGATGGCAAAGCAAGAAGAACTGATGAAAACTTGCCTGATCGATCAAATGTTTGGCCCGAGGCCACCTCTTGAAAGTGTGAGAACTTGGCTTCGCAAGGAGTGGTTCCCGCGTGGCCTAATTGTGTGAAAATGTCAATTTCTGCCGGCGAATCACCTCCTTCTAGTATTTGAGAACGAAGAGATGGCTTTCCAAGCCTTGCAGGCCGGCTCCTGGCAAGTGGGCCGGTCCACCCTTTGCCTTTTTAAGTGGACCCCAGACTTTGTTCCGAACAGATCAAAGCCTCTTCGTTACCCGCTTTGGCTGGAGCTTCCCAATCTGCATTTCTTTCTGTATGGATTTCTTCGTGAAATCGTCTCCCCGATCGATCGCCCGATGGCCTCAAGGGAGGATGTTGGGGGGTTAATCTACGATGGTGCTCAACATTCCTTCAATGCAAGATGGCATCCACAGATCTGCGTTGAAACAGACCTGAACCAAGCCCTTCCCTCGAAAATCTCCATAAACTATGGAGATGGTAAGACCTGGACACAAGAGGTTACTTACAAGAATTTGCCAAACGCGTGCTTCCGGTGCGGGCATCAAGGTCATAGGATCAAAGACTGCCCCCTGAAGAAAAGTACCAATAAAAACAAGCTTAAACCAGATGGGACACTGGATCCTTTCCCCCAAGATGACAGTCGGGGTTATCCCCTTCGGATGGAGGAAGAAGCGGGAACTCGTGTTGCTGAGACGGAGTCAGAAGGATTCACTGAAGTAAGACGCAGGAGGAAAGCTAGCCCTCGAAGATCAACAACAAGGAACGCTATGCCAATTGCCCCCTCGAATAACATATACTGTAACCTAGAAAAAGAGATTAATGAGGTCGACTTCCCAGGGGATAACCTCTTTGAAGATGACCCCACTGATAATACCCTTGGGTGCTCTACCAGCAAAGAAGACAACCAAGAAGGCTACACCACGAGTAAAGAGGAGGGCTTCAGTACAAGCAATGAAGACAACCCAGACACCGAAAGCTCCTCTCTTGGTCCTACCCTTCCGGTATGCTTTCCAAGATTACCGCAACAAAAGTCAAAGCTTAAAGGAAAACAACCTTCCGGCATGCCTTGGAAGAGCCCCCTCAAGAGTAGGATCCTAAGTCAAGAAATTAGGAGGAAAAAAGAAGACTAGAAGAAGAAAAAAGATCGGGTCCCTCCCCTCAAAGAGGGCAACCATCATTAATGAAATTCACATCACTAAACGTCAGGGGTCTATCTGACCCGTCAAGAGCTTCAATTCTTGGCCAGTGGTTCAAAGACAAGTGCTTCAGCCCTGACTTTATTTGCTTACAAGAGATTAAAATGGACGGAGAGGAGCTCCAGAAACGGATTAAATGCATTTCTCCGAACCACCTTTGGTTCTCCACTTCTCACCCTAGGGGGACGGGGGGTGCTTCTATCGGTATTAGTCACTCCTTCTCTGGCAATGTGACCTCGACTTTTGAAGGTCGGAATCATCATTGAATTGCTGCCTCTATCGGGTTCCGTTTCCAATTCACTATGGTCTCAATTTATGCCCCTAATGGAGAAGCACATAGAATGGATACTTGGGCTTCCCTCAACTCCCTTTCACATAATGTTCTGATTTGTGGGGACTTCAACATGGTTGAGTTTCCTGAGGACCGATGGAATAACAAAGGGAAAATTATTGACGGTCAGGAGAGAGAGATATGGGATAAAATCAAGCTCCATCTCGACTTGGTCGAGGTGAAAGACATGAAGGGGTTCTCCTGGTCAAATCTCCAATCGGGGGACTCTTTGAGGAAAGCAAGACTTGATAGATGCTACATCGATCAGAACACCATCCTTCAGTGGGGTATTCCTTCGATTTCCCAACACATGGACCTGACTATCTCGGACCACTACCCGATTACTCTGTCTTTCAAACCGATTCCCATGTTCCAGAAAGCCCCTTGGTTTCATGCGTGTCAGACATCATTTTCCCTGCCCTCTGTCCACCAAGAAATTTTTGAGGTGTGGGCGGAAGCCTTTGCTTACTATAATGAACCGGCTAAGTGTTGGAGAAGCGCGGTGGAAAGGACTCGAAAAATTCTAATCAGGACTCAAAAGGCTATAAGAGATATCCGAAAAAAAAGAAGAGAAACGGTGTACCGAAGACTCTCACGGCTTGAAGAAGAGGTGAACAAAGGTAAGTTACATTGCCAACAAGGTCTTTTGAAAATTAGGGGAAGGCTAAGATTCACTACAAGGAATACGGGCGTGTAGCGACGGTTAACACGACAGAATTTCGTCGCTATAAAATTGCAACTTGCGTCGGAATTACCGTCGAGCGCGGACCGTCAATTATATGACGCAAAAAACGACGGTAATTGCGACCTGTATTGCGACGCTCCCGCTTAACGTCGCTTGTCAAAGGCGTCGCTAAGGAAATGTCGCCAACTTATGCCCCCAACTCGATGCGAGGCATCGACTTATGCCCCCAGGTCGATGCCAGGCATCGAATTCCTCCTAAAAGTCTGGCATCAAACTGGTTAGGTCAATCAAGGAATCTAACCTAACAGCAAACCAGGCATCACCTCAGAAAGAGAACCTACCCAATCACGAAACAGGATGAAATATTCTGATAGAGCTTTGTAGGATGATGTGGTTGGATAGTCTGCTTGGACCTCTGTCCAAGAAAAGCAACCCAGCCTCTTCATCATCACCTCTTGAATCTTCATGTAAACTTTATGACTACAGTTACAGAAAACAAAAAGAGACTAGGTTAGACCAGAAACATGGGAGGAGGGAGAAGGATCTCAGAATATCATACATACTTATTGAGCTCAGTCACCATCTCCTCCAGGCTTAACTCCTTGGAGATTACCCTTGACAAAGTTGATACAATCAATGTATCATCCTTGATTCCTTGAAGGGCCCTCCATGGTGTCAACTTCATGTCCTCAGGAGCCTCTTCAATTGAGAGGTCAACTTTCCTTCCCTTTCCCTTCAGATCAACTTGTGGGTCTGGCCTTGACTTCCGTTGCTTCTGGCCCTTGACCTCCTTGTTCTCCCACATTATGAAAATTTTATCCTGCAGATCCCAGATCTCACCTGATCTGAATGCCAGTTGGAACCATGGATCATATTTCCTCAAAGCCTCAGACTTTCTATTCTCATCCAGTGCAATTCCAACCTCAATAAGGCATTGCTTTCGCAGATTGGGATGTATTCTTCCAGCTTCCTTCACAAGACAATCTTCATATTCATGGTGGAAGAACCGAATTCTCTCTATGGAGGACATTTTTTGCCTGTAGTCATTGTCATTGTTGTGATCCCAAGCAAGAAGCTTGGCCTCCTCAGTTGTAAGACCAGCATATATTTTGCACTCTGCATACCTAAAGAAGAATGTGGTAGGGTGCTCCTTCACTAGTTGTCTACGAGCCTCTGCAGAGTGTGAACCTCCAATCACATAATAAGTATAAACCTCAAACAAACCCTCATTGAACTCCTCCACACAGCTGCACTCATTCGGATCCACCATGACAAGGAATGGCACAACAGTAGCATGAGGATTTATTTTCATTTTCTTCTTAAGATTCTGCACATGCAAATTGTGTGGCTCCCTGATCTCAAGGGGCCTCCTACCTGTGACTGGATCTATTGGTGGCCTATGGATGATATTGATTGGCAGGTGGAACAACTGCCCCTTCTTCACTACCTTTCTTCTGGCTATGTCCTCCCTCATCTTGTTCTGCTCAGTACCAAGAACACCCGAGGCAAGCTCTCCACCAGGTGCAACTATGATATCCTCAGAGCTAGAGCTTGAGTCAGAAGACTCTTCTTCTGCAATTCTCTTCTTTTTCTTCTGGAACTTTTTCTGTACGCACTGCTTACCCCTTGACTTTATAGGGGTTGTCATCTTCTGTTGTGTTGGCATGATGTTGCCCTGGATCCATGGCATCAAGTCCTTGATAAGATGCACTGAGTCCCTGCATATCTCAGCAAGCCCATCTGGAGCACAGCACTCTGGGCACAAGAAATCCATCTTGCATATAACATTTCTTAAACCTTTCGATGTCTCTACCAAGAAAAGGAGGTTGTCAGAATCCTCATCTTCATAATCCAGTTTGTACACAAGGCCATACTGAAAACCCTGTGTTGTCGTGATCTTTCCTCTTCCATATGCCCCTGCGAACACAAGAAGGACTGAATTCTTTTCTTCAACATACTGAAGGCACCACTCCAGATTCGTCATGTCTCGCAGTGGACGATCTGTCCTTAAGACCTCTGTATCCCTTGACCTATCCTTCGTAGGTGTATCATCCTCAGGAATTTTGATGCTACTCTGTCCGCCAGAGGATATTGCAACCGGGTTGCTGGCCTTCTCAGAGGATAAGGATGCAATAAATTTTTTTGGTTTTGCTTGGTGACCAATGCCTTTGTCACGTTGCTGATCACCAGTGCTCATGGTCACTCTCAGCTTCTTGAAGGGCCTCTCACTCTTGGACTTCGCATCCCTGAAGGTGCTTGGAAACATCAGCTCATACGTTATTGTGTTTTTCAAAGGTCCAAGTCGATGCCAGGCATCGACTTTTAAGTTCTAGTCGATGCCTGGCATCGACTTTGTGTGCAAGTCGATGCCAGGCATCGACTTTAGGGTGCAAGGTCGATGCCAGGCATTGACTTGAGGGTGGAAGTCGATGCCAGGCATCGACTTGAGGGTGCAAGTCGATGCCAGGCATCGACTTAAAAATGCAAGTCGATGCCTGGCATCGACTTGCACGCTCAAGTCGATGCCCGACATCGACTTCCACACAAAGTCGATGCCTGGCATCGACCTTGCACCCTAAAGTCGATGCCTCGCATCGACTTGCACACAAAGTCGATGCTAGGCATCGACTTGCACTTAAAAGTCGATGCCTGGCATCGACTTTGCACCCAAAAGTCGATGCCTGGCATCGACTTTCAGGCCAAATATGATGCCAGGAAAGTCGATGCCAGGCATCGATTTGAGTGTGCAAGTCGATACCAGGCATCAACTTTTAAGTCCAAGTCGATGCCAGGCATCGAGTTGAGGTGCAAGTCGATGCCAGGCATCCACTTGAGGGTACAACTCGATGCCAGGCATCGACTTACACCCTCAAGTCGATGCCTGGCATCGACTTGCAACTAAAAGTCGATGCCTGGCATCGACTTGGACCTACAAGTCGATGCTTGGCACCGAGTTGTACCCTCATTGGAATTATATTTGAGGAGCAAAGAAAGATAAAAACCTAGAAAGCAGACTATTTACTCAAACATACAAAAGGAATCTTTTAGGAATCTTTTTTTTTGGTATGATTTTGTCTTACCTCTTGGTACTCTTGCCAACATTCTTCTTCTCCATCAGATTTGCCTTGCTGGTATGTTGAGCTCTGTGCTCCATGGCTGTCTGTGCTCTGTTGCTCTCTCTTGCTCGTGGATTTTGAAAATGAGAATGATCTCCTCCTCTGCTATTTATAGGCAATTGGGTAACTTGAACCAGAGACTAACTAGATCTAACTGGATCTAACTGAATTAGTCCAGTTAGATCCAGTTTAATGAAATATTGATAGAACATTGGAAATATTTATATACATTTTCATGGAAATTACACTTCAATGGCAAGAGTATGGTATGTAAATGAGGATGTCTAATGTCATGTATAAATTGTTTCTTAGAATCTCTTGCTTGGGAAAAAATCAAGTCTAAGCTGTGCTGAATATGGGGGATTAATGACATCTTTATAGTGTTATCCTTCTCACTTTAGTTTATATTCACATTTGTCTTGTAACACATTGTTGAAATAGAAAATCAATGTATGAATAAACGTTCAAGTAAAGATCTTTGGGGTTGAGAAATCAAAGATGAGGACCCATTCGCACTGAGGCCCTGAAATCATGGTTTCCATTGAAAATAGATTATCGCTTTTCATATTATCCAAGTAGCATCTTATCCAGCCCATCCATGTATGATGTCAGAATGATTGGTCCATGCCCTACCATATGAACTCTCCAATCTTAACTTCACAAAACGTTGCCACGGTCTATGTTGAACGAGCCTCAGTTGAATGAGCATTCTGCAAACATGAATGATGAATACTTTTAATATACTTTCATCTACCTCTTTGAGATCTAGCCAAGACCACAATAAATCCTAATCCTTTAAATCTTAACCAAAGGTAAAATTTCTTCTTGTATAGTCTTCAATGGCACTACTCCAAACAGTTTTAATATCTAATCCAGTTGGAACTCAACTTGGATATATTTTGGTTCACTCACAATGCTAAGACTCAATGACTCATATCTAGTTAGAAATCAACTGTGTATCTCATCTTTCAAAAGTGAATCAAATCTATGGTTCCCTTATTAGTGTATATTTGAGTAATTAAGAGGGTTGATGTAATTTGATGTTTAATGTTATTTAATGTACTTTAATGAACTTTTGATTTCATATTTTCTTGATGTGACATTTGATGTGAGAGCTTCACTTGATCTCGGATTTCTACTTATATAAAAAGGTCATTCCTCTTCAGTCTTCTGTGAACTCAGTGAAGATGAGCTCAATCTTTTCAGTGGATGCTTGGGCATCAGCTTCCTCTGCTCATATTGCTACAGTCTCGGATTCATTGTTCTCAGTTGACCCTTTCCACAGAAGTGATGGTTTAGAACATGCTGATGATTCTATGTTTTCTGTTGAGACATTTAAGTTATCCAATTCACAGTGCAATGCTGCTCAACCAAATGCACCTCTTGATCTCCCATCTGATCCAACCATCAATGATCTCCCTTCTGACTCAAGTGCATGTGGAGCAACGGAAAAGCAAAGCAACCTCAATCTACGATTTAAAAGAAGGCCTCGTGAAGTAAGTCAAAAAAGATTTAAATTTCTTACTTCAGATAGACAGATTGCATTGGATATTGTGAAGCATTGTTGTGGTTTGAAATGTTTGTACAATTTAGGAATGAAGAAACTAAAACACCTAAGAGAAGAATTCCTCCATTTAGATAGTGAAAGGCAGGATATATACCTTGTTTCTCACATGCAAATGATTGAGGATAACATGTCAGTAACACGTGTTGCTTTTGAATATTTCTTTAGTCAAGGGATGCGATGTTGTAGGGCTGCATTTAAAATTGCAATGGGTGTGGGAAATTTTAGAATACATAGAGTTCAGCAAGGGCTTTTGAATGGGGATCTCATTTTGGATACCTTCCATGTTGGGAGAAAAGGATCTGTTGGACGTCATGCAATGAATTGGATGATGAACTATTTTAGCTTGCATTGTGAGGTTATGCCTACAACTGGAAGGTTGCACTTGTCAGATAACTTTACTCATCGAGAGGTATTTCAAATATATAGAGAAGACATGGAAAATAGAAATGAGAAGTATGTGTTGTATCGTCACTTTACTCGATTATGGAAGGAAGAGTTTAACAATGTGTCTATTCCTCGTAAAGTTAGAATGGGTGAATGTTCAGTTTGCGCCACTTTGAAAAACATGGCAAAAGGGGCTACAACACCACAGGAAAAGAATAATTTTAAAAACCTTCTTAACAACCATCGTGAGAGTCAAGCTTTAGAGAGAAAGAAAGCAATTCATCATCAAAGTAAAGCACTCAGAAATCCGGAGCGTTATATGTGTTTGTTGATCGATGGTATGGATCAAAAAAAAACTTGTTTGCCACATTTTTATCGCATCCCTAAAGACATTGGAGATGAAGTCCTTGTGCAAATGCATTTGGTTGGTGCTTTGGTATACAATGGAACTGTAATGTCCAAGGTTTTCTTCACATATCCGAATGTGCATAATGATCCAAACCTTACAGTTACTGTCATTCATCGTGTTTTGCAATCATGGAAGGGTCTTTTGCCACCAACTCTATATTTGCAACTTGATAATACTGCAAGAGAGAATAAAAATTCTACAATCTTTGGATATTTAAGCATGCTTGTTGAAAAACAGGTATTTCAGAAGGTTAAGATAAATTTCCTTCTGGTTGGCCACACTCATGATCACATTGATCAAATGTTCAGTACTTTCTCTAAGAAGTTGGCACGTAACAATGCTTTTACTCTTCCGATTTTATCTGAGCTGATTTCAGAAGCATATACTCCAAAACCAGAAGTTCAACACCTCACACAGATTTATGACTTTAAGCACTTTTGCTCAATGGGCCTAGATAAGAGTGCTAAGGTTTTGGCTCCATTGCACAATATTAGTTTCAACCATGTATTCTTGATGAGGAGGGTTGATGAAATAACCCTTTTATTTGCAAAGCAATATTCATCTTCTCTTGGGTGGGAGCCTAAAGAGGGATGCAGATTCTTATTGCAGGTGCCTAATTTGTCTACTGTAACAGTGTATGGTGTAGAACAATCACCATATGAAGATAAAAACAATACAGAAAGATGTGAAAATGTGGTTGATCAAAGTAAAAGCTGGATGCATGCACTCATTGAAAAGAAGAGACATATTGAGCGTGCAAAAAAATATGCTGGAGATCAAGATGTATCTTGGTGGGAGGACTTTTTCAATCATCAAGAAGAGATTATACAGTATACAATTGCAGGTCACTGGCTAGTTGATGTTCCATTCACATGGGATTTTTGTACACAAAGATCTGTGAATGTGGCCCATGCATGTAATGCAGATGCACTTCAAAGTTTTATACATCCACCAGAAAGAAATATTTATGTAGGCCCAAGGATGACAAAACAGGCAGAAGCAAGATGGCAAGGAAATTTAATAGAGATCAATGTTGGAACACTTATTGCAGTACTTGCTGATGGTGATGAGGCTACTACACCATTTTGGATTGCAAAGGTTTTAGAGATAACTAAAGATATTGATCAGAGAAGAATAGAGGCTTTGATGGTGCATTGGTATTACACTAAAAGTAGTAATGCATTCACAGGTAAATATAACCTAGAAATGGTGTGTGATACTAAACGAGCAGGTTCAAAAAAGAAAAAGAATATTCGAAGCACATCCACTCTTAAAATGGATGATGTAGATATTCTTGTTTATGATTTTTCCTTGACAAAAACAGGTCACTTGAGGAAAGCAACCATCAATATGATAAAACAAAAGCTTCCAGATGTATGTGGTACAGGAAATCAGAGGCAGAGAAGAAGATTTGTGCATGATCCTGCAGAATTTGGTATGTACGTGGATGAAGATAGAGCTCTTGTGGATATAGAAGAAGAAGAAGAGAGCTCTCAACAGTATGAGACTGAATCAAGTGCATCAGATGATGAGGGTGTAGACATAGATCGACATAGTTGTGAGTTGCATTGAAGCTCTCTAACATTTTTAGTGCTTATGTAAATGCCTCGAAGTAGTTTGGTTAATGAAACCATGTTTTGTAGCAATTTTGAATAACAATCAGATATCCACCCATTAAAAATATGTCTAAAATGTTATTTTTGTATAAGAATTATGCAGTTTTACATTCTTTATATAGATTTTAGACATGTCAATGTCTTATCATGTAGATTTTGGACATGTCAATGTCTTATCATATAGATTTTGGACATGTCAATGGCTTATATAGTGAAATTTCGACTACATTTTGAGCTCTTTTTTTTTTAGAAAATGACAAAAAATGTCAAAAAATCACATGTTTTCACCTCATTTTTGTAATATATGTATACTGGTATAAAGGAATCTCAAACATAAGCTGCCATTTGCTTGATTTTTGACGAGAGTGTTCTCTTTTTACGACATAGTTCTCGTTTGTTACGACTCGCTGTTACTAGTAGAAGGATTTTACATGTAGAAAATGAAAGATTATATATTGATGGAAGACCTTACACACATGGAAATATAGCAGGTTTAATAAATAGTAGTGGAGGGTTACATAATAGTTCAAGGACTAATTGCACATTTGAGGAGCATGAAAATAGTCATGAATCACCATACATGAGTAGAGATGTATCAAGATACATAGTTGTCAATGCTATTACTACATTACATGCTGGTGATGAACTATTAGTGAATTATGGATGGTGTAGACCTCCAAGAGCACCTTTTAGTTAGAGAGAATAAAAATTTTCTATCCATATTTAATAAGTTATATACTTAATTTTATATTTAAAGTTTACTTTTTATTCATTTATGGAATACTAATGAATTTTATTTATATTTGTAGATTCCAACGTATGATGTTGATGATATTCATCCACAAAATTCACAATTACCAGTAAGACCACATTTATCAGAAGCTTCCATGAGGAGGCTACGCAAAACTAATCCTGTGCAATATGCAAAGTTGAAAGATCTATATTCAAAAGACGATAAAGTACAAGATTTGTATGACAATGATGAAGATGATGGCATGGCACAATTTATTGAGGATTGGTATCAAAATGACAGTGAGAGCATTAATATTTCTAAAAATGAGAAATATCTTCGAGAGGAATGTTTAAAGCATGTATATGAAGGAAGTCGTTTGACATGACTAAGTGTGAGCTTACTTATTCTCAACCTTGAAAATTGCTTTCCATGGAGTAATGTATCTGTTTCGACACTATTAAGGTGTAATTTTCAATTTTCTATCTAATTATATATATATATATATATATATATATATATATATATATATATATATATATATATATAAGGAGGTTTTTATTCTTACTTTAGATAAGGTAAGAACAAGAACTTGAATTGAATGGACACTGTTTGTTCGCGCATCTTTTAAAACTATTAATGCATCTTTCACAATATTCGCGAAAAATTTGATTATTTGGAGGGCTGGATACGATTGTTTGTTTTGGAGGATATGAAGTATGTACCTTCATTGAATGATTTGTCGATTCTATCATATGTTCAGTTTGAAAGTGTGAGAAGTGGATTTATAATTGTTATTCAAAGAATTTGGCACTGTTTATAGGCCATACCATGGTGACCTGAATGAATCGCATGCAAAGAGGTTACTCAAGATAGAGCAATCTGATTATAATGGACTAGTGCCAGCAGGATTCCTAGGGTATGCAATAAACCTCGTGCATGTCATGATGAGCATCCGAACTTTAGGATACAAAGTGGAAATCATGGTGGCTTGAGAGGATCACTTTTATAGAGCTTGTTCAAAAAACTTCAGTATCATAAACCTGAAGTTCTTTGAACAAGCTGTATAAAAGTGATCCTCTCAGGCCACCATGATTTCCACTTTGTATCCTAAGTTGAGATGCTCATGCAAGAGGTTTACTACATACCCCAGGAATCCTGCTGGCACTAGTCCCTTATAATCAGGTTGCTCTATCTTGAGTAACCTCTATGCATGCGATTCATCCACGTCACCATCGTATGGCCTATAAAAAGTGCCAAATTCTTTGAATAGCAATTATAAACCTGCTTCTCACACTTTCAAATTGAACATATGATAGAATCCACAAATCATTCAATGAAGGTACATACTTCATATCCTCCAAAACAAACAATCGTATCCTCCCATCCAAAACAATCAAATTTTTCGCGAATATTTTGAAAGTTCCACATAAGCATACACATATATAAAATTATTAGCAATTATATATATATATATATATATATATATATATATATATATATATATATATATATATATATATATATATATATATATATATATATATATATATATATATATATATATATATGTGTGTGTGTGTGTGTGCGTGTGTGTGTGTGTATTTATTTATTTACTTTTTTTAATTTATCTTTTTTTGATAAACTTATAGGTTATTATCTGAAAAGTTTTTACAAGGTCAGAATATTTTTCCTACCTCACATGATGCAATGAAGAAGATAATCAACAATCTTGGTATAGATTATCAATGTATACATGCATGTCCTAACGATTGTATTTTATATAGAGGTGAATGTGTAGACCCTTTGACATGTCCCAAATGTCAATCTCCTTGATATAAGGACGAAGAAGGTAAAATCCCAAAACAGGTATTGAGACATTTTCCATTGGCTTGACGGATTAGACATATGTTTCAAAGCCCTTAATTATCAAAACTTTTGACTTGGGGACATGATCACAAAAGTACTGATGGAATAATCAAAATTCCTCATGATAGTGATGCTTTTCAGCATATTGATTCTACATGGCCTGAATTTGCACAAAATCCACAAAATCTAAAGTTAGGAGTTGCATTAGATGGGGTTAATCCATTCTCCATGAAATCAAGTAAATGGTCAACATGGCCAGTGGTAGTCATAAACTACAATCTTTCGCCATATCTTAGCATTAAAAAGGAACATTTAATGCTTTCACTTTTAATCCAGGCAAAAGACAAGTTAAAGATATGAATATATATCTTGCTCCTCTCATTGACGGTCTTCAAGAGTTATGGAGAGGTATTAATGTCATTGATGTATCGAAAAGCATCAATGAAAGACATATTACGGTTCGTGGTATTGTGGCTTGGACTATTCATAATTTTCCAAGATATGGTGTTTGTTCAGGTATTGATGTAATTTTTTTATTCAATAGGCATGTAAATAAATATGAAATGGAAAGCTTGAAACAGGTTAGTGTCCAAAACCTATGACGCCTATGGATTGGTATAAAAAATGGACAGATGGACTTCTGATAGATCCAAAAGTAGAAATCTTCAGTGATGATTCAGATAATGAGTATGTGAACAGAGGTAAAGGAAAATTGGCACTCGCAGAGAACATATCAATATGGTATTGTTTGGAGTATTGGAAAGAGTTAAAAGTATGTCATCTTCTTGATCTTATGTATATATTCAAAAATATTGGTTATTCACTATGGCAGCATCTTCTTGGACTAAAAGGTACCACAACATCAAGGAATGATTTGAAAGATCAAAAATCCAAACCAAAGTTATGGCTAGTTTTTGATAGACATTGACAAGAAACGACTTATGCACCTGCTCCTTGGGTACTTACAACAATAGAATTCAATTGATTAAGACTCCTACAGGATATGGAGATATTCAGGTTCATTTATTAGTCCATCTTGTAGATGAAATAGAGATTGCAGGTGTTGTCAACACTCGATGGATGTTTTGGGTCGAGCGATTTATGGGAATATTAAAAGGTTATGTGCAACAAAGAGCGAAACCAGAAGGATCCATGGCAAAGGGTTGGATGCTTGAAAGGTGCATGTATTACATTAGTGAGTAACTTGAAAGAGTTCATGAAGAAGCTCCACGTGCATGGACCAATGAGTCTTCTTCAAAAATAACAGATGAGGTATTATCATGTAAGGGGGTTCCATTCTTATTTACATTTCAAGAAAAAAATGATGTTTCTACTTTTGTAGCATATAATAGCGAATGCATGCAAGCATTGCTTAGTGAGTACGAGGAACTTCAAAATCTCCGAAGTAAAAGGCAAAAAAACAAAAGATTTAGACGTAATCTCGATAATAATGAGATTACAGATATATCTTCTTTCATGGATTGGTTATATAGTCGTTTGCAACGTGCCAACGCAAATAATGAAGAAATCTCAGATGAGCTAATGATAGGTTGTGCACGAAACGTAATTTTATTAAAATCATATTTTATTTTTTTCATATATGTATGTTAGTTTCTATTTACTAATTGAATTTATTTTGCAGGCTCGAATGTTCACTAATATGTGGGCTTTTGGACAGCATATTAGAATCAAAGCCATTGATTCTTTACATAAAACGGAGGATTCTAGTATTATTGCTTCTTTCAAGCAACTATCACATGCTAGCTCAAAAGACACGAACCTTATAGATAACGAACTTGGTTACATAGGAACTATTCTTGGTATCTACGAAATTTCATTTCATACATTCAAACAGGTAGAAAAAAGTTTATATTTTTTTTGATAGAGTTAGTTATTTTTTAAGCACCTAATAATGGGTTTTTGTTGTTATATATTTTGATAGGTCATTTTGAAGGTTGACTCGTTTTGAGCCGAGTATAAAGGTAGCAACTCCACATTAAGAAAGGAATTATCTCGGTTTCGGGCAATTGATTCTTCCAAGGTAATGCGATCTACTAAAGAACCATATATTCTTCCTAAGCATATTGAACAAGCATTTTTTTTATAAAAACCCAGATGCTCATCCTTAGTGGCAAGTCATTCATGTGCAACCTAGAGGTAGGTCATTGTTTGAACAGTTTATTATTAGAGAGATCGAAGAAAGTCCTCTTGATGATTCAGAATCAGATACTGATACATCAACATCTGAAATAGAAATTAGAACCATTATATGTGATAATGATACTAATCTTCCTGATGAAGAGGATAATTCTCTACATGCTGATTCTACTGATGAGGAAGAGGAATTACCAGAAATAGATATTAATCCATCAATAGATGATGTGATTCATGAGAACATAGATTTAACATTAGAAGAAATAAATGAAATCAATAAGGACAATGAAGATGAGACTATATTGATGTCTTACCAAAATGATGGCAATAATGAAAACATATGAGAAGATTAGATAGTAGATTCTACTCTAGTTATCGATCAATAACTTGAAGCTTCTAAGTGGATATCAGATAATAGATTTTTTTATTAACTTGAATAATGATGAATCCTACTAGAGAGATGAAATCATGTTCTTCTAAGTTAGAACATGAAGCTCGGGGATATGCCTAATTATTTTATATATAGCTTTATCTTCGAGGAGCAAATTTTTATCATGTATGTATGCATATGTGTGTGTATTCATATATGTATACATATGTTAGTATGCATATATATGTATTTCATGTATATGTATGTGTTTGCATGTATGTGATATATGTATACATGTGTTAAATATGCATATGTGTATATATGCATATGCATTTATGTAAAATATTCATGTGTTCATGTAATATATGCAAGTGTTTATAATTGTGTACATGTATATATGTATATGTGTCTATGTGTAAATATGTACATGTAAATATGTATGCGTGTATATATATGTTTATGTGTGCATGTAGGCATGTATATGTGATGTGTACATGTATATGTGTATATATGTCTATGTGTAAATGTGTACATGTAAATATGTATGCATGTATATTTATGTGTATATATATATATATATATATATATATATATATATATATATATATATATATATATATATATATATATATATATATATATATATATATATATATATATATATATATATATATATATATATATATATATGTGTGTGTGTGTGTGCATTTAGGCATGTATGTGTGATGCATAATATATCTACTCCATTTTATATTTATGTATCCTATCTACATGATGTGTATATATCTTTATATATATTATGATCCTCGTTGATTCGAGTAGCTATATATAGAGGCATAAGGTTGGGAGGAGAGACATCTCTCTAGTACGACGTCGGAATAGATGCAATGTGTACATATACTTCAACATATGGCTAAAAGGTTGAATTAGAGTTTTTAAATTAGGGTTTTTAAAACCCTAATATCAAAATTAGTGTTTTCGGTTTAGGATTTTTGAAATAGGATTTATTTATTTATTTTATTTGTTTATGCATATGCATGTGTTGTGTATGTATGTGTATCTATATGTGCATATGCATGTGTTGTGTGTGTGTGTATATGCATGTGTATATGTATATATGCATGTAAATATGATTATATGAGTCTATGTGTGTGTACATATGATTATGCATGTGTATGTGTATGTGAGTATGTGTACGTGTATGTGAGTATGTGTATGTGTCTATGTGTATTCATTATATGTGTGTAACTGCATGCATGTGTATGTGTGTGTAAAAATGTGCATGTATGTGTGTTTATGTATAAATGTGCATGTATGTGTATATGTGTGTAAATGTGCATGTATGATGTATATATGTGTGTGTATGCGGATATTTTACCTCTAGTCTCACTCTTTTCTCTCTCTCTCTCTCATATACATACATACATGCATAAACACACATACTCATATCCACATATATATACCTAAAAGCAGTGCATACCGTGCATTATTGCGACGATGGGCCATAAGTGTCCGCATCTCTCTTAGACACCACTTAAGCAACCATCCTGTCCCAAACTCTATCTCAAGTGAACTAAGTACGTATTTTTTATCCCTCTCATCATGCTCACTACAAAAATAAAAAACATAATGTAAAATAAAACATAAGATATTTATTTCAAATTATATGTAAAATTTTTACTTACTTCCACGGAAAGTGGACAAAGCGCAGGTAAGAGTCACATAATGCCCGTATTCTTCTCTTGAACTCCAATCCATTCCCTATGTACACAATATTCCCCTCTGCCTCTATATCGCACTCTAGTCCTAAGGTTCCTATGCATGTCCTCATAGGCAACTCTGCTGTGCTATCACGATTTGGAGGTGGTATAGGTGTCCTGAAAATAGATAGATAAAAATAAATAAAAATATGTGTTATAATATCATTAAAAAAGTTTATGAAAAAAAACATACCAATGAGCAGATAGCTCTCTTCCTGCATGTGGAGCCGTAGAAGAGCCCTCATCTGTTCGCTGGGTAAGCATCTGGATCGTACAGTCCAACTCCTCATCAAACATCTCTGCGTAATCACGCATGATGGTCCCTAGAGTATCAGACGGAACTCTTGCTCTCATAAGACTTTTTATGAGAGTGAGTTTCGCCTTTCTCTCTCTACTGGGATCCATAATACCTAACATATAAAACAAAATGGTTAGAAATCAATATAAATACGTGTACATATATATGTGTATATGCATTAAGTATGTGTATGTATGCATGTGTGTGTATGTATGTGCATGTATGTGTGTGTGTATGTGTGTATGCATGTGTATGTGTGTGTATGCATCATTATGTGTGTATGTGTGTGTGTATATGTGTGTGTGTATGTGTGTGTGTCTATGTGTATGTGTGTGCATCTATGAGTGTGTATGTGTTTATGTGTGTCTATGTGTTTGTATGTGTCTATGTGTGTATGTGTATGCATGTATGTATGCATATGTGTGCGTATGTGTGTGTATGCATTATGTATGCATATGTGTGTGTATGCATTATGTATGTGTATGTATGCATGTAAGTATGTATGTATGTATGCATATGCATATGCATTATGTATGTATATATATGCATGTATGTGTATGTGTGAGTATGTCTCTCTATGTGTGTATGTGTATGCATATGTGTGTGTGTATGCATATATGTGTGTATGTGTGTATGTGTGTGTGTATATGTGTTTGTATGTGTGTATGCATGTGTATGTGTGTGTATGCATATATGTGTGTATGTGTGTGTGTATATGTGTTTGTATGTGTGTATGCATGTGTATGTGTGTGTATGCATCATTATGTGTGTATGTGTCTATGTGTGTTTGTGTGTGTATATGTGTGTGTGTCTCTATGTGTATGTGTGTGTGTCTATGAGTGTGTATGTGTTTATGTGTATATATGTATCTATGTGTGTGTATGTGTCTATGTGTGTATGTGTATGCATGTATGTATGCATATGTGTGTGTATGCATCATTATGTGTGTATGTGTCTATGTGTGTGTGTATATGTGTGTGTTGTGTATGTGTGCCTATGAGTGTGTATGTGTTTATGTGTATGTATGTATCTATGTGTGTGTATGTGTCTATGTGTGTATGTGTATGCATGTATGTATGCATATGTGTGTGTATGCATGTGTACGTGTGTGTATGCATCATTATGTGTGTATGTGTCTATGTGTGTATGTTTGTGTGTGTATATATGTGTGTATATGTGTATGTCTCTATGTGTATGTGTTTCTATGCATCTATGAGTGTGTATGTGTTTATGTGTGTGTATGTGTCTATGTGTGTGTATGTGTCTATGTGTGTATGTGTATGCATGTATGTATGCATATGTGTGTATGTGTGTGTATGCATTATGTATGCATATGTGTGTGTATGCATTATGTATGTGTATGTAAGCATGTGCATTATGTATGCATGTAAGTATGTATGTATGAATATGCATATGCATTATGTATCCATATGCATATGCATTATGTATGCATATGCATATGCATTATGTATGCATGTGTGTGTATGCATTATGTATGCATATGTGTGTGTATGCATTATGTATGTGAATGTAAGCATGTCCATTATGTATGCATGTAAGTATGTATGTATGCATATGAATATGCATTATGTATGCATATGTATGCATGTATGCATGTATGTGTATGTGTGTGTATGTCCCTTTATGTGTGTGTATGCATATATGTGTGTGTATGTGTGTGTATATGTGTCTGTATGTGTGTATGCATGTGTATGTGTGTGTATGCATCATTATGTGTGTATGTGTCTATGTGTGTGTATGTGTGTGTGTGTGTGTCTATGTGTATGTGTGTATCTATGAGTATGTATATGTTTATGTGTGTGTATGTGTCTATGTGTGTATGTGTCTATGTGTGTGTATGAATCTATGTATGTGCATTATGTATGCATGTAAGTATGTGTGTACATTGTATGCATATTCATATGCATTATGTATGCATATGTATGCATATGTATGCATTATGTGTCTATGTGTGTATGTGTATGCATGTATGTATGCATATGTATGTGTGTGTATGTGTATGCATGTGTATATCTATGTATGCGTCATTATGTGTGTATGTGTCTATGTGTGTATGTGTATGTGTTTGTGTATATGTGTGTGTGTATGTGTGTGTGTCTATGTGTATGTGTCGCTACGTGTCTATGAGTGTGTATGTGTTTATGTGTGTGTATGTGTCTATGTGTGTATGTGTATGCACGTATGTATGCATAGGTGTGTGTATGTGAGTGTATGCATTATGTATGCATATGTGTGTGTATGCATTATGTATGTGTATGTATGCATGTAAGTATGTATGTATGCATATGCATATGCATTATGTATGCATATGTATGCATATGTATGTATGTATGTGTATGTGTGTGTATGTCTCTCTATGTGTGTGTATGTGTGTGTGCATATGTGTGTGTATGTGTGTATGCATGTGTATGTGTGTGAATGCATCATTATGTGTGTATGTGTCTATGTGTGTATGTGTGTGTATATGTGTGTATGTGTGTGCGTGTCTATGTGTATGTCTGTGTGTCTATGAGTGTGTATGTGTTTATGTGTGTGTATGTGTCTATGTGTGTGTATGTGTCTATGTGTGTGTATGTGTCTATGTGTGTATATGTATGCATGTATGTATGCATATGTGTGTGTATGTGTGTGTATGCATTATGTATGCATATGTGTGTGTATGCATTATGTATGCATATGCATTATGTATGCATATGCATTATGTATGCATATGCATTATGTATGTGCATGTATGCATGTGCATTATGTATGCATATGTGTGTGTATGCATGTAAGTATCTATGTATGTACGCATATGCATATGCATTATGTATGCATATGTGTGTGTATGCATGTAAGTATGTATGTATGTACACATATGCATATGCATTATGTATGCATGTATGTGTGTGCATGTCTCTCTATGTGTGTGTGTATGCATATATGTGTTTGTATGCATATATGTGTGTGTATGTGTGTGTATGTGTGTGTGTGTATGTGTGTGTGTATGTGTGTATGTGTGTATGTGTGTATGTGTGTGTATATGTATGAGTATATGTGTGTGCATGTGTATGCATTATGTGTGCATGTGTATGCAACAATTTGTGCATGTGTGTATATGTGTGTGTATTTGTGTGTATGTGTGTGTGTGTCTATGTGTATGTGTGTGTGTGTCTATGTGTGTGTGTATGAATATGGATGTGTGTGTAAGTGTGTGTGTGTGTGCATATCTTGCTTCAACGAGATGCATCTCTCTCTCTCTCTCTCTCTCTCTCTCTCTCTCTCTCTCTCTCTTGGTCTCTTCTTGCTCTCGCATCCAAATCCCGGCACAAATGTGCCGAGGGAAATCGAATATTTTTTTGCATTTCAGAGTGTCGCATATGCGACGCTGTCCAGTTTGCCAACATCGCAAATAACATCGCTGGTTAGCGACGGTATTTGCAACGCACTAATTTAGCATCGCATAAGCGACAAAAGCATTGCTTATGCGACGAATGCCCAAAAAAAAATTCCAAAACACCAGCGTCGCTTATGTGACGCCAGCATCGCATAAGCGATGGTGCTCGTTTTTTCCCAATTCGGGGGTGTCGCTATGCCCCCCCTATTTCTTGTAGTGAAGGGTAGGACCAAGGAAGCTGCTTTCACTCTCTGGGTTGTCTTCATTGCTAGTAGTGAAGCCTTCCTATTTACTCGTGGTGTAACGTTCTTGGTTGTCTTCTTTGCTGGTAGACCCATTGGTATTAGCAATGGGGTCTTCTTCATAATGGTTATCCCCTGGAAAGTCGACCTCATTAATCTCCTTTTCTAGGTTACAGTACATGTTATTCGAAGGAGCAATTGTCGTACTGTTCCTTGCTATTGATCTTCGAGGGCTAACTTTCCTCCTACATCTTACTTTAGTGAATCCTTCTAAATCCGTCTCAGCAAAGCAAGTTCCCTCTGCTTTCTCCATCGGAGGGGGCTGATCCCGAGTGTCAATTTGAGGGAAAGGATCCATGGTCTCATCTGGTTTAAGCTTGTTTTTATTGGTACTCTTCTTCAAGGGGAAATCCTTGATCCTATGACCTTCCTTGATGCCCCCAACGGAAGCATGCATTTGGTAAATTCTTGTAGGTAACCTCTTGTGTCCAAGTCTTACCATCTCCGCAGTTTATGGAGATTTTCGAGGGAAGGACCTGATTTAGGTCTGTTTCAACGCAGCTCTGTGGGTGCCATCTTGCATTGAAAAAATTTTGAGCACCAACGTAGATTAACCGCCCAACATCCTCTCTTGAGGCCATCGAGCGACGGATCGGTGAAACGATTTCTCAAAGAAATCCATACAGGAAGTACGGCAGATTGGGAAGCTCCACCCAAAATGGGTAACGAAGAGGCTTTGATCTGTTCAAAACAAAGTTTGGGGTCCACTTAAATAGACAAAGGGTGGATCGACCCACTTGCCAAGAGCCGACTTGTAGTGCTTGGAAGGCCATCTCTTCATTCTCAAACACTAGAAGCAGGAGATTCGCCCGCAAGAATTGACATTTGCACACAATTAGGCCACGCGGGAACCACTCCTTGCGAAGCCAAGTTCTCACACTTTCTAGAGGGGACCTAAGGCCAAAAACTTGACCGATCAGATACATTTTCATCAGTTCATCTGATTTTCTTTTCTTTTTGTGTCCTGTTTTAAATTGCTTAATGGGTTGCCTGCATGGGAGAACTACAGAAGGCACCAAAAGGTCACATTGTTGGTTCGGTGATGGCACCATCATCGGTCAGCTTTTTTGTAAGAGCGCGTAGAAAAAGCTATAGAAATCTAGGCATCGGAAGCAGACGCACCATCAATCGAAGGACCATTCATGCGGATACCACACACAAAAAGAAAAAAAGAAAGAACGAAAGCAAATAAAAGAACACTTCCAAGTTGCAACCTCCCAAAAACATCACAGTCACATCCCTCATTCGGTGAAGGCATTAGCAGGTTTCTGTAAGAGAACAGCCCAGCAAAAATACACTACATTTGAAAATACACTGCTGCCCTTCAAAACTGAATACTAATGGCACCATCATCGGTCAGCTTTTTGTAAGAGCGCGTAGCAAAAGCTGTAGAAAGCTAGGCATCGGAAGCAGACGCACCATCAACCGAAGGACCATTCATGCGGATACCACGCACAAAAAGAAAGAAAGAAAGAACAAAAGCAAATAAAAGAACACTTCCAAGTTCCAACCTCCCAAAAACATCACGGTCACATCCCTCATTCGGTGAAGGCATTAGCAGGTTTCTGTAAGAGAACAGCCCAGCAAAAATACACTGCATTTGAAAATACAGTGCTTCCCTTCAAAAATGAACACTGATGGCACCATCATCGGTCAACTTTTTTGTAAGAGCGGGTACCAAAAGCTGTAGAAAGCTAGGCATCGGAAGCAAACGCACCATCAACCGACGGACCATTCATGCGGATACCACACACAAAAAGAAAGAAAGAAAGAACGAAAGCAAATAAAAGAACACTTCCAAGTTCCAAGTTCCACCGTTGGTCCATCGAGATGTTGAAGCCCATCGGAATACTGACGAGACGGAAGACTTGACCACTAGGGATAACGTGGCACCCGTGATCAATCAACAGTTGGGGTGGAGGCCCATGGATTGCTCTGAAAGCAGTTTTGGCATGGTTGATTTTTGAACCTGATGCCGTACAAAAGGTGTCGAGGCAATTCCAAAACACCTCAATGCAATTTTTTTTTTTAATATAAAGGAAGTTCGGCATTAGCCTACTCTCCCGGACTTGAATTAAATAAAGAAAAGTACAAGAGAAGGGGACTAGTGCCCATGGGACCCCCCAAATCCCACAAAGCAGGGGGAGCTTTTATAGAGCTTAGATGGCATTACAAAGAAGCTTAATCACCCTCTCATCACCCTCATGTGGGGCCCACTTGGGTTTAAGCTTGTTATTGATCGAAAGGAGTACTTGATGATGCCTGAAGGGGGGGATTTCTTACAGTTAACAATCCTTTTGCCAAGGAGGAACAAGGATTTCTTAATTGACCACTCTTTGGGGGAGTCACCGAAGTTGATAGCACATCTTTCCTGCCAAATTTTCCATAGGACCTCCCCTCTGATGGCATTTCAGAGAGTCGCAGAGCAGCCGATCGCTTCTCCCAGCAGGGCTTGCTGCCAACTGAGATGTTTCTGAAGTCTAATTTTCTTTCCAACCGTGAGCCAGAGTCTGTTGGAGTTGGGGCAGGTAAAGAAGATGTGTGAAACATCTTCGATAGACCGGTGGCAACGTTTGCACCAGGGAGGAATCCCACAAAATTTGCTAGCCTTAAGGTTGGTCCAGATTCCATGATGAAGAATTTGCCATAAGAGGACAGACTTTTTGATTTCTATGAGGGGATGCCAGATAGCCATGAACTTCATGTCCCACCGAAGCCGCGTCCATGATAGGCACCACTTCTTGTTGATCGGCAAAGAGTCTAGCAACCATTTGGCCGTGGCCAAGAGGTAGCGAGAGACCCTTGAGATTTCCAGCCTCCAAGCTGCTAATGCCTTCACGGAATGAGGGATGTGACCGTGATGTTTTTGGGAGGTTGGAACTTGGAAGTGTTCTTTTATTTGCTTTCGTTCTTTCTTTCTTTCTTTTTGTGCGTGGTATCCGCATGAATGGTCCTTTGGTTGATGGTGTGTCTGCTTCCGATGCCTAGCTTTCTACAGCTTTTGCTACGCGCTCTTACAGAAAAGCTGACCGATGATGGTGCCATCACCGAACCAACAATGTGACATTCTGGTGTCTTCTGTAAGAGAACAACCCAGCAAAAATACACTGCATTTGAAAATACACTGCTGCCCTTCAAAAATGAACACTGATGGCACCATCATCGGTCAGCTTTTTTGTAAGAGTGCGTAGCAAAAGCTGTAAGAAGCTAGGCATCGGAAGCAGATGCACCATCAACTGACGGACCATTCATGCCGATACCACACACAAAAAGAAAGAAAGAAAGAACGAGGGAGCTCCTCTTTCAAATTTGAAGCTTTGGAAAAATTCGGCAGAAGACGGAAGTTAGTGCAAGAAAAAGGATATGAGCGGAATAATTTCTTTCGCGGCTATATTGAGCGGCAACATGGCTGTGCCGTGACAGCTCTTGCGCCTGAGTTCTTTCGACATGTTCCTCGAATCCTGCGTATGGGTTGCGATCTGCGAAGCTGCTCCTTAATTCCAGTTTTGAACGGGCAAACAAACTACAAATTCTGACGTAAAAGAAATCACGAAGTCATGGAGCTTGGGACTAGAGCGGACTGACGACGGCAGCCTTTGGGCGACGGCAATCGAAAAGGGAAAGACGGTGAAGGTCACCGTGCTCCGTGAGGATGCCGCAACCTTCCATGTGTTGCTGTTGGCGACATCGACTACGCGATGGAAGTCACGACTGACTGATGGTTTGTCCATCGTCACGAGCCACGACTGACGGGCGCCGATCATGTGAGGTGGTCCATCGTTGCGACTGACTGAAGGCATCGATCGTGTGGCCTTGTCAATCGTCGCGACTGATCGGACTTGTCCATCGTCACGACTGACTGAGTCCGATTGATTCAGTGTTGGAGTGTGCGCGCGTCCATCGAGGGACTGTGAGACTAAGAGATGGCAGGCGCTTGACTCGCGATTGGCCCACTACCTTTAAAGTGGTAAATTATTGCAAATAAATTGCTGAATTATGGCTCTTCCAAGTTCCCACGATGACTGACCGTTGTCGCTCGCGGAGGTTCTAGGCTCGTCGGCCACTTTTCTTGGGCCTCGTGTCTTTGTCGCTTCAGAGTTTCCCATTTCCTTAAAAAAAAAAAAGAGTGAATCGCCGTAAGCATCGTGAATTCTCTCGAGCGATCTTCAAGCTAAAGTTTATTCCAAAACAATTTCAAAAACTCCTAAGCAATTTGAGTTTTTCTCTTCACTTAAGTATCTAAAAACTTTCTCTTGGTGCCCGTCGTGTCTGTGTCTTTTGAAGGCTTTTTTCGTTTGCATTCGCGCTTCAAAGTGGTTTTAGGGGAGGGGGATTTTGGCCATTAAAATGCCGACCCTTACTCCCTCGTTTGTCATGAACAATGTGGCTCCCCCTTAGTCCGTGTGCCCCCTTGAGTTGGATTCTGTCCCACGGACGTCGCACCCCCAGTGGTCTCTTTATGCAAGGAGTCTGTGATGGCAAAGCAAGAAGAACTGATGAAAACTTGCCTGATCGATCAAATGTTTGGCCCGAGGCCCCCTCTTGAAAGTGTGAGAACTTGGCTTCGCAAGGAGTGGTTCCCGCGTGGCCTAATTGTGTGCAAATGTCAATATCTGCCGGCGAATCACCTCCTTCTAGTATTTGAGAACGAAGAGATGGCTTTCCAAGCCTTGCAGGCCGGCTCCTGGCAAGTTGGCCGGTCCACCCTTTGCCTTTTTAAGTGGACCCCAGACTTTGTTCCGAACAGATCAAAGCCTCTTCGTTACCCGCTTTGGGTGGAGCTTCCCAATCTGCCTTTCTTTCTGTATGGATTTCTTCGTGAAATCGTCTCCCCGATCGATCGCCCGATGGCCTCAAGGGAGGATGTTGGGGGGTTAATCTACGATGGTGCTCAACATTCCTTCAATGCAAGATGGCATCCACAGATCTGCGTTGAAACAGACCTGAACCAAGCCCTTCCCTCGAAAATCTCCATAAACTATGGAGATGGTAAGACCTAGACACAAGAGGTTACTTACAAGAATTTGCCAAACGCGTGCTTCCGGTGCGGGCATCAAGGTCATAGGATCAAAGACTGCCCCCTGAAGAAAAGTACCAATAAAAACAAGCTTAAACCAGATGGGACAATAGATCCTTTCCCCCAAGATGACACTCGGGGTTATCCCCTTCCGATGGAGGAAGAAGCGGGAACTCGTGTTGCTGAGACGGAGTCAGAAGGATTCACTGAAGTAAGACGCAGGAGGAAAGTTAGCCCTCGAAGATCAACAACAAGGAACGCTACGCCAATTGCCCCCTCGAATAACATATACTGTAACCTAGAAAAAGAGATTAATGAGGTCGACTTCCCAGGGGATAACCTCTTTGAAGATGACCCCACTGATAATAACCTTGGGTGCTCTACCAGCAAAGAAGACAACCAAGAAGGCTACACCACGAGTAAAGAGGAGGGCTTCACTACAAGCAATGAAGACAACCCAGACACCGAAAGCTCCTCTCTTGGTCCTACCCTTCCGGTATGCTTTCCAAGATTAGCGCAACAAAAGTCAAAGCTTAAAGGAAAACAACCTTCCGGCATGCCTTGGAAGAGCCCCCTCAAGAGTAGCCTAAGTCAAGAAATTAGGAGGAAAAAAGAAGACTAGAAGAAGAAAAAAGATCGGGTCCCTCCCCTCAAAGAGGGCAACCATCATTAATGAAATCACTAAACGTCAGGGGTCTATATGACCCGTCAAGAGCTTCAATTCTTGGCCAGTGGTTCAAAGACAAGTGCTTCAGCCCTGACTTTATTTGCTTACAAGAGATTAAAATGGACGGAGAGGAGCTCCAGAAACGGCTTAAATGCATTTCTCCGAACCACCTTTGGTTCTCCACTTCTCACCCTAGGGGGACGGGGGGTGCTTCTATCGGTATTAGTCACTCCTTGTCTGGCAATGTGACCTCGACTTTTGAAGGTCGGAATCATCGTTGAATTGCTGCCTCTATCGGGTTCCGTTTCCAATTCACTATGGTCTCAATTTATGCCCCTAATGGAGAAGCAGATAGAATGGATACTTGGGCTTCCCTCAACTCCCTTTCACATAATGTTCTGATTTGTGGGGACTTCAACATGGTTGAGTTTCCTGAGGACCGATGGAATAACAAAGGGAAAATTATTGACGGTCAGGAGAGAGAGATATGGGATAAAATCAAGCTCCATCTCGACCTGGTCGAGGTGAAAGACATGAAGGGGTTCCCCTGGTCAAATCTCCAATCGGGGGACTCTTTGAGGAAAGCAAGACTTGATAGATGCTACATCGATCAGAACACCATCCTTCAGTGGGGTATTCCTTCCATTTCCCAACACATGGACCTGACTATCTCGGACCACTACCCTATTACTCTGTCTTTCAAACCGATTCCCATGTTCCAGAAAGCCCCTTGGTTTCATGCGTGTCACACATCATTTTCCCTGCCCTCTGTCCACCAAGAAATTTTTGAGGTGTGGGCGGAAGCCTTTGCTTACTGTAATGAACCGGCTAAGTGTTGGAGAAGCGCGGTGGAAAGGACTCGAAAAATTCTAATCAGGACTCAAAAGGCTATAAGAGATATCCGAAAAAAAAGAAGAGAAACGGTGTACCGAAGACTCTCACGGCTTGAAGAAGAGGTGAACAAAGGTAAGTTACATTGCCAACAAGGTCTTTTGAAAATCAGGGGAAGGCTAAGATTCACTACAAGGAATACGGGGGTGTAGCGACGGTTAACGCGATAGAATTTCGTCACTATAAAATTGCAACTTGCGTCGGAATTACCGTCGAGCGCGGACCGTCAATTATACGACGCAAAAAACGACGGTAATTGTGACCTGTATTGCGACGCTCCCGCTTAACGTCGCTTAAACGACGCTTGTCAAAGGCGTCGCTTAAGCGACGCTTTTTTGCGTCGCATAAGCGACGGTGCAAACCGTCGTATAAGCGACGCTAAGGAAATGTCGCTTATACGACGACGCACAGCATCGCTTACACGACGATCTGTTGACGAACAAAAATTAAAACGTTGGAGGCTTTGCAATCGGCATTTTCACGCATCCGATCGAAGAGCTCTCCAACGTTCGCAATTGCGCTGCGCTTACGAGCTGAAGCAAGTATATGCAGAATTGTTGTTTTGCTTAAGCTCTCTGTTATTGTCTCCCTCTGTCTTTGTTTCTCTCTTTCTACATCTTTCTCTCTTTGAATTCTCTCTCTCTCTCTCTAGATCTATCTCTCTCTCTAGATCTCTCTCTCTCTCTAGATCTCTCTCTCTCTCTCTCTCTCTTTTCTCTCTCTTTATTGCAGGTTATTCAAGAAGCTAACCAAGCAAAAACTATGGATCCCAATTGTAAGTACAATTTCTATTATTTGTAGATCATTTGAATTGTGTTATTTTCATTACATACCATACTCACACTTATTGATATGCACTCATACACTTATACATGATGAAGAACCACACACACATGCATATACCTACAAATACACATATACATGCACATACACACACATACACATAGAGTTATACATATACACACACATACACAAGAACATGCACATATTGATACATACATATACACTTATACATGCACATGCATATACATACATATATGCACACATACACATGCACATATACACATATACATGCACATACACACACATACACATAGAGTTATACATATACATGCATATACATATACACACACATACACATGCACATGCACATACTCATACACACATATACACTTATACATGCACATGCACATACATACATATACACACACATACACATGCACATACATACATATACACACACATACATATACACTTAGGTACACACATATGAATGAATTATATAATTAAAGTATTAAAACACATGCTTAATATAAACAATAATAACAATCAATAGAACAAAACTCTTCATTACTTAATACCATACACACAATTCGAAACATAACTGAAATGAAAAATATATAGATAAATATATATATATATATATATATATATCAATGTAAATACATATAATCCAATGTCATAATCAACTAAAATCCTAATCATCATCATCATGATCATCATCATCATCAGCAATATCATGATCATCCTGATCTTCCTCATCCTCATCGTCATGATCACCCTATGACGATCGAGATCGTCCCTCCTGTGTTTGTCTCTCCACCTCATCCATATTTGTCTCCCCATAATACTCCTATATTACATATACCAAACATAAATCAATAAAATAATTAAAACATTCATAACAATAAAATAATTATATAAAATTTAAAAATACTCACAAAGGCATCAGGATGATCTTGTATATACTCGCTCAAACACCGATAACCAAAATGTGTAGCATACTCGATCTCGTGTTTTGTAGGATATCGGCCATAATCCTTTCGCTGCAATGAAACAAATAAAAAACATTAGTTGCTTGCATTTTTAACTAAAATAAAAAATATACTCACAATAACACATATACTTACAAACGTAGCTACAAAACCATTATGGCCCATTTGGCCTAAGTGCGATGTGTGGCCCGACTCCACTCTCTTCTTTGCAGCAGCCTGTTTATTCAAGGAAAAAAATACATAAATTAAATTAAAAAATTACTAAAATATCTAAAAATTATAAATATAAACTATTAATTTGTGTACCTTCTGCTGAGGAAATGACTCCTGAAGACGTAGCTGTCTACGAAAAAACTGCCACGACTCAGGTGGTATGTTAGCTCGCCTCTTATTTTTTTCGACCATACAATATCTCCTGTTAATTTAATCTCAAACAGAAAAAAAAGTCAGAATACATACACATATATACACACATATACACATACACATACCCACATACACATATACATGCAAACATATATGCATGCATATATGTATATATATACACATATATATACATATAACATAAACACACATATACATATCCACATATATACGTACACACACATGCATGCATATACACTCATTCATACAAAATACATGCATTTATCCCACAATAATATGTAGTTGTGTATATGTGAATATGTGTGTATGTATAAATGTGTATATGTGAATATGTGTGTATGTATAAATATGTATATGTGAATTTTTTATTTATGTAGATAATCAAATTATTAATATCAAATACCATTATTTGTAGATTCTGATCAATCAGATGGAACTCCACCGCCATCTCCTCATCGTGCAACGACTTTATACTGTAAGTATATGAAATATTTAATTTTAACTATATTTGATGGATACATAACTTATATTTTTTTTTTATGTTTCTTATGAGTGCAAATTCTGATCAATCAGAGGGCACTCCACCACCTCCTACCCATGCAACGACTTCACATGTGTCCTCCGATAGGAATTATGATGAATTTTACTATCAAGAGCATATTATATGTTGGTGTAACTCTTGTTATGGCACGTATCGAAGACCACCATTGGAATGTATTCAACATGAGGCAGAGTATGGTACTTTTGAGTATGCACCATCACCTAGTCAACGTGATAATGCTTGGGTATGTATTTTCTATTATATATTAATGTCAGTATTTTATTTAAAACCATGTATAAAATCAAATTATTATTGATATACAGGAATACTTGCTCGATGATGATGATGATGATGATTTTTCTCATAATGTTAATATACCTCGTACACGTCATGGACTTGCTGTTCATCAATTACAAGCAGAGGTTTCTAGAAATCCTCTACCTCCTGGTTTAGAGAATGAAACGGCTGGAGATTATCCATTGCCAGCTCGTGATCGTTCTTTAGTACAAACATATGATAGAAGAAGATATGGAGGATGGAATAGAGGACCACTTCCTTTAGATGGAGAGGTTTTCAACTTTTGGGGTAATCGCTATATGATTGCTCCATCCACTATTACTAATGCTGGTCGTGGTCTCTTTATTGTAGAGGATTTGTATGTGCCTCCGAACTCTGAAGTCACTCTTATGTCATTTTGTGGTCCTATATATGGATGGGGAGATTGGCATCGACTTTCACGTTATGTTCAAAGCATGAGTACTTATGGAATATGCTTGAACGCAGCATCTCTTACTAGTAGAAGGATTTTACATGCAGAAAATGAAAGAGTATATGTTGGTGGAAGACCTTACACACATGGAAATATAGCAGGTTTAATAAATAGTAGTCGAGGGTTACATAATAGTTCAAGGACTAATTGCACATTTGAGGAGCGTGAAAATAGTCATGAATCACCATACATGAGTAGAGATGTATCAAGATACATAGTTGTCAATGCTATTACTACATTACATGCTGGTGATGAACTATTAGTGAATTATGGATGGCGTAGACCTCCAAGAGCACCTTTTAGCTAGAGAGAATAAAAATTTTCTATCCATATTTAATAAGTTATATACTTAATTTTATATTTGAAGTTTAATTTTTATTCATTTATGGAATACTAATGAGTTTTATTTATATGTGTAGATTCCAACGTATGATGTTGATGATATTCGTCCACAACATTCACAATTACCAATAAGACCTCATTTATCAGAAGCTTCCATGAGGAGGCTACGCAAAACTAAGCCTGTGCAATATGCAAAGTTGAAAGATCTATATTCAAAAGATGATAAAGTACAAGATTTGTGTGACAATGATGAAGATGATGGCATGGCAGATTTTATTGCGGATTGGTATCAAAATGACAGTGAGAGCATGGATATTTCTAAAAATGAGAAATATCTTCAAGAGGAATGTCTAAAGCATGTATATGAAGGAAGTCATTTGACACGACTAAATGCGAGCTTACTTATTCTCAACCTTCAAAATCGTTTTGGATGGAGTAATGTATCTGTTTCGACACTATTAAGGTATAAATTTCAATTTTCTATCTATTTATATATATATATATATGCATAAATATATATACATATATAAATACATGTAGGTTTTTATTCTTACTTTAGATAAGGTTATAAGAACAAGAACTTGAATTGAATGGAAACATTTTGTCCGCGCATCTTTTAAAACTATTAATGCATCTTTCCAAATATTCGCAATGGTGACCTGGATGAGTCGCATGCACAGAGGTTACTCAAGAGATAGCAATCTGATTATAATGGAGTAGTCCACTTTGTATCCTAAAGTTCAGATGCTCATCATTGACATGCACGAGGTTTATTGCATACCCGAGAAATCCTGCTCTATCTTGACTAACCTCTGTGCATGCGATTCATCCAGGTCACCATTATATGAACATATGTGTGAATTGACAGGATACGATTGTTTTGCGTAAATATTTTGAAAGATGCATTAATAGTTTTAAAAGATGCGCGGACAAAAAGTATCTATTCAATTCAAGTTCTTGTTCTTACCTTATGTAAAGTAAGAATAAAAACCTGCATGTATATATGTATATATATTTATTTACCTTTTTTAATATATCTTCTTTTGATAAACTTACAGGTTATTATCTGAAAAGTTTTTACCAAGTCAAAATATTCTTCCTACCTCACATGATGAAATGAAGAAGATAATCAACAATCTTGGTATAGATTATCAATGTATACATGCATGTCCTAACGATTGTATTTTATATAGAGGTGAATATGCAGACTCTTTGACATGTCCCAAATGTCAATCTCCTTGATATAAGGGTGAAGAAGGTAAAATCCTGAATAAGGTATTGAGACATTTTCCGTTGGTTCCACGGATTAGACATATGTTTCAAAGCCCCGAATTATCAAAGCTTTTGACTTGGGGACATGATCACAAAAGTACTGATGGAATAATCAGAATTCCTCATGATAGTGTTGCTTTTCAACATATTGATTCTACATGGCCTGAATTTGCACAAAATCCACAGAATCTAAAGTTAGGAGTTGCATTAGATGGGGTTAATCCATTCTCCATGAAATCTAGTAAATGGTCAACATGGCCAGTGGTAGTCATAAACTACAATCTTCCGCCATATCTTAGCATTAAAAAGGAACATTTAATGCTTTCACTTTTAATCCCAGGCAAAAGACAAGTTAAAGATATGAATGTATATCTTGCTCCTCTCACTGACGATCTTCAAGAGTTATGGAGAGGTATTAATTTCATTGATATATCGAAAAGCATCAATGAAAGACATATTACGATTCGTGGTATTGTGGCTTGGACTATTCACGATTTTCCTGGATATGGCGTTTGTTCAGGTATTGATGTAATTTTTTTATTCAATATGCATGTAAATAAATATGATTTAATCTAATTATATTTTTATCATTTTCCATGATGCAGGAATATCTACTAAGGGTTATAAAGCTTGTCCATATTGTGGTGATTGGTTGAGATCAATCTATAGTAAGAATCTCAACAAAAATATTTATCTTCGACATCGACGATTCTTGCCTGAGGATCATCCATTAAGATCTAAAAGAGAAGCGATACATTTTAATGGAAAGCTTGAAACAGGCCAGTATCCAAAACCTATGACGCCTATGGATTGGTATAAAAATGGACAGATGGACCTCTGATAGATCCAGAAGCAGAAATCTTCAGTGATGATTCAGATAATGAGTATGTGAACAGAGGTAAAGGGAAATTGGCACTCGTAGAGAACATATCAATATGGTATTCTTTGGAGTATTGGAAAGAGTTAAAAGTATGTCATCTTCTTGATCCTATGCATATATTCAAAAATATTGGTTATTCACTATGGCAGCATCTTCTTGGACTAAAAGATACCACAACATCAAGGAATGATTTGAAAGATCAAAAATCCAAACCAAAGTTATGGCCAGTTTTTGATAGACATCGACAAGAAACGACTTATGCATCTGCTCCTTGGGTACTTACAACAAAAGAGATACAGACTATCAACAATAGAATTCAATTGATCAAGACTCCTACAGGATATGGAGCATCGTTTCAAAACATGTTTACTATGGATGATAAGAGCTTATTTGGATTAAAGACCCATGACTGGCATAACTTTTTGAAACATATTTTACCTTTGGTTATCGATGGATGTACAACGAAAGGAGTACGAGATGTGATCTATCGTCTTGGATCACTTATAAGGTAATTATGATACTTTTATATTTAATATGTATGAATATTGGATATCTTTTATTTTTTAATTAACTTCTTTACAATTGTTTTTATGATTTGTATAGGTGGATTACATCCAAAGAGATCGATAAAAATTCGATCCCACAAAAAAAACGTGAATGCAAAGAGCTACTATGTTTGATGGAAAAAGAACTTCCTACTTCATTTTTTGATATTCAAGTTCATTTACTAGTCCATCTTGTAGATGAGATAGAGATTGCTGGTGTTGTCAACATTCGATGGATGTTTTGGGTCGAGCGATTTATGGGAATACTAAAAGGTTACGTGCGACAAAGAGCAAAACCATAAGGATCCATGGCAAAGGGTTGGATGCTTGAAGAGTGCATGTATTACGTTAGTGAGTACCTTGAAAAAGTTCATGAAGAAGCTCCACGTGCATGGACCAACGAGTCTTCTTCAAAAATAACAGATGAGGTATTATCAGGTAAGGGGGTTCCATTCTTATTTACATTTCAAGAAAAAAATGATGTTTCTACTTTTGTAGCATATAATAGCGAATGCATGCAAGCATTCATTAGCAAGTACGAGGAACTTCAAAGTCTCCAAAGTAAAAGGCGAAAAAACAAAAGATCTAGACGTAATCTCGATAACAATGAGATTACAGATATACCTTCTTTCACGGATTGGCTATATAGTCGTTTGCAACGCGCCAACGCAAATAATGAAGAAATCTGAGATGAGCAAAGAGAGTTAATGATAGGTTGTGAACAAAAGGTAATTTTATTAAAATATATATTTTATTTTTTTCATATATGTATGTTAGTTTCTATTTACTAATTGAATTTATTTTGCAGGCTCGAATGTTCACTAATATGTGGGCTTTTAGACAGCATATTAGAATCAAAGCCATTGATTCTTTACGTAAAACAGAGGATTCTAGTATTGTTGCTTGTTTCAAGCAACTATCACATGCTAGCTCAAAAGACACGAACCTTATAGATAGCGAACTTGGTTACGTAGGAACTATTGTTGGTATCTACGAAATTTCATTTCGTACATTCAAACAGGTAGAAAAAAGTTTATATATTTTTTTTAGAGTTAGTTATTTTTTTAAGCACCTAATAATGGGACGTTTTTGTTGTTATATATTTTGATAGGTCATTTTGAAGGTTGACTGGTATCGAGCGGAGTATAAAGGTAGTAATTCTACAGTAAGAAAGGAATTATCTGGGTTTTGGGCAATTGATTCTTCCAAGGTAATGCGATCTACTAAAGAACCATATATTCTTCCTAGGCATATTGAACAAGCATTTTTTTATAAAAACCCAGATGCTCATCCTTGGTGGGAAGTCATTCATGTGCAACCTAGAGGTAGGTCATTGTTTGAACAGTTTATTGTTAGAGAGATTGAAGAAAGTCCTCTTGATGATTCAGCATCACATACTGATACATCAACATCTGGAATAGAAATTAGACTCATTATACGTGATAATGATACTAATCTTTTTGATGAAGAGGATAATTCTCTACATGCTGATTCTACTGATGAGGAAGAGGAATTACCAGAAATAGATATTAATCCACCAATAGATGATGTGATTCATGAGAACATAGATTTAACAATAGAAGAAATAAATGAAATCAATAAGGATAATGAAGATGAGACTATATTGATGTCTTACCAAAATGATGGCAATAATGAAAACATATGAGCAGATTAGATAGTAACTTGAAGCTTCTGAATGGATATCAGATAATAGGTTTTTTTTATTAACTTGAATAACGATGAATCCTACTAGAGAGATGAAATCATGTTCTTCTAAGTTAGAACATGAAGCTCGGGGGTATGCCTAATTATTTTATATATAGCTTTATCTTCGAGGAGTAAATTTTTATCATGTATGTATGCATATGTGTGTGTATTCATGTGTATTATATGTATACATATATTAGTATGCATATATATGTATTTCATGTATATGTATGTGTTTGCATGTGTGTGATATATGTATACATGTGTTAAATATGCATATGTGTATATATGCATATGCATTTATGTAAAATATTCATGTATTCATGTACGTAATATATGCAAGTGTTTATAATTGTGTACATGTATATATGTATATGTGTCTATGTGTAAATATGTACATGTAAATATGTATGCATGTATATATATGTTTATGTGTGCATGTAGGCATGTACATGTATGTGTAAATATGTACATGTAAATATGTTAGTATGTATATATATATTTATGTGTGCATTTAGGCATGTATGTGTGATGCATAGTATATCTACTCCATTTTATATTTATGTATCCTATCTACATGATGTGTATATATCTTTACATATATTATGAATCATGATCCTCGTTGATTCGAGTAGCTATATATAGAGGCATAAGGTTGGGAGGAGAGACATCTCTCTAGTAGGACGTCGGAGGTGTACATATACTTCAAACATATGGCTAAAAGGTTGAATTAGAGTTTTTAAATTAGGGATTTCAAAACCCTAATATCGAGATTAGTGTTCTCTCTCTCTCTCTCATATACATACATACCGTGCATTGTCACGATGATGCGCCATAAGTGTCCGCATCTCTTTTAAACACCATTTAAGAGACCACCCTGTCCCAAACTTCATCTCAAGTGAACTGAGCACGTACTTTTTATCCCTCTCATCATGCTCACTACAAAAATAAAAAACATAATATAAATAAAACATAAGATATATATTTCAATTTATATGTAAAACTTTTACTTACTTCCATGGTAAGTGGATAAAGCGCAGGTAAGAGTCGCATAGTGCACGCATTCTCCTCTTGAACTCCAATCCATTTCCTATGTATACAATATTCCCCTCTGGCTCTATGTCGCACTCTAGTCCTAACGTGCCTATGCATGTCCTCATAGGCAACGTCTCTGCTCTCCTATCACGTGCTGGAGGTGGTATAGGTGTCCTGAAAATAGATAGATAGAAATAAATAAAAATATGTGCTATAATATCATTAAAAAAGTTTATGAAAAAAAACATACCTATGAGCAGATAGCTCTCTTCCTGTGTGTGGATCCGCAGAAGAGCCCTCGTCTGATCGCGTAAGCATTTGGATCGTATAATCCAGCTCCTCATCGGACATCTCTACGTAGTCCCGCATTATGGCCCCTAGAGTATCTGACGGAACTCTTGCTCTCATAAGACTTTATATGAGAGTGAGTTTCGCCTTTCTCTCTCTATTGGGATCCATACTACCTAACATATAAAACAAAATGCTTAGAAATCAATATATATACGTGTATGTGTGTGTATGCATGTGTATGTGTGTGTATGCATCATTATGTGTGTATGTGTGTAGGTATATGTGTGTGTTGTCTATGTGTATGTGTGTGTGTCTATGAGTGTGTATGTGTTTATGTATATGTATGTATCTATGTGTGTGTATGTATCTATGTGTCTATGTGTATGCATGTATGTATGCATATGTGTGTGTATGCATATGTATGTGTGTGTATGCATCATTATATGTGTCTATGTATGCATGTGTATGTGTGTATGCATCATTACATGTGCATGTGTCTATGTGTGTATGTGTGTGTATATGTGTGTGTGTCTATGTGTATGTGTGTGTGTTTATGAGTGTGTATGTGTTTATGTGTATGTATGTATCTATGTGTGTGAATGCATCATTATGTGTGTGCATGTATATGTGTGTGCATGTGTATATGTGTGTGCATGTGTATATGTGTGTGCATGTGTATGCCTTATGTGTGCATGTGTATGTGTGTGTGCATGTATATGTGTGTGCATGTGTATATGTGTGTGCATGTGTATGCATTATGTGAGTGTGTGTCTATGCGTATGTGTGTGCGTGTCTATGCGTGTATATGTGTGTGTACATATGTATGTGTGTGTGCATGTGTATGTGTGTGTGCATGTATATGTGTGTGCATGTGTATATGTGTGTGCATGTGTATGCATTATGTGTGCATGTGTGTATGTGTATGCATTATGCATGTGTATGTGTGTGTGCATGTATATGTGTGTGCATGTGTATATGTGTGTGCATGTGTATGCATTATGTGAGTGTGTGTCTATGCGTATGTGTGTGTGTGTCTATGCGTGTATATGTGTGTGTACATATGTATGTGTGTGTGCATGTATATGTGTGTGCATGTGTATATGTGTGTGCATGTGTATGCATTATTTGTGCATGTGTGTATGTGTATGCATTATGCATTGTGTATGTGTGTCTATGTGTGTGTATTTGTGTATATGTGTGTGTGTGTCTATGCATATGTGTGTGTGTCTATGCGTGTATATGTGTGTGTGTACATATGTGTGTGTGCATGTGTATGTGTGTGTGCATGTATATGTGTGTGCATGTGTATATGTGTGTGCATGTGTATGCATTATGTGTGCATGTGTGTATGTGTATGCATTATGCATGTGTATGTGTGTGTGCATGTATATGTGTGTGCATGTGTATATGTGTGTGCATGTGTATGCATTATGTGAGTGTGTGTCTATGTGTATGTGTGTGTGTGTCTATGCGTGTAAATGTGTGTGTACATATGTATGTGTGTGTGCATGTGTATGTGTGTGTGCATGTATATGTGTGTGCATGTGTATATGTGTGTGCATGTGTATGCATTATGTGTGCATGTGTGTATGTGTATGCATTATGCATGTGTATGTGTGTGTGCATGTATATGTGTGTGCATGTGTATATGTGTGTGCATGTGTATGCATTATGTGAGTGTGTGTCTATGCGTATGTGTGTGTGTGTCTATGCATGTATATGTGTGTGTACATACGTATGTGTGTGTGCATGTATATGTGTGTGCATGTGTATATGTGTGTGCATGTGTATGCATTATGTGTGCATGTGTGTATGTGTATGCATTATGCATTGTGTATGTGTGTCTATGTGTGTGTATTTGTGTATATGTGTGTGTGTCTATGCGTATGTGTGTGTGTGTGTCTATGCGTGTATATGTGTGTGTACATATGTGTGTGTGTGTGTGCATGTGTATGTGTGTGTGCATGTATATGTGTGTGCATGTGTATATGTGTGTGCATGTGTATGCATTATGTGTGCATGTGTGTATGTGTATGCATTATGCATTGTGTATGTGTGTCTATGTGTGTGTATTTGTGTATATGTGTGTGTGTGTCTATGCGTATGTGTGTGTGTGTCTATGCGTGTATATGTGTGTGTGTGTGTGTGCATGTGTATGTGTGTGTGCATGTATATGTGTGTGCATGTGTATATGTGTGTGCATGTGTATGCATTATGTGTGCATGTGTGTATGTGTATGCATTATGCATGTGTATGTGTGTGTGCATGTATATGTGTGTGCATGTGTATATGTGTGTGCATGTGTATGCATTATGTGAGTGTGTGTCTATGCGTATGTGTGTGTGTGTCTATGCGTGTATATGTGTGTGTACATATGTATGTGTGTGTGCATGTGTATGTGTGTGTGCATGTATATGTGTGTGCATGTGTATATGTGTGTGCATGTGTATGCATTATGTGTGCATGTGTGTATGTGTATGCATTATGCATGTGTATGTGTGTGTGCATGTATATGTGTGTGCATGTGTATATGTGTGTGCATGTGTATGCATTATGTGAGTGTGTGTCTATGCATATGTGTGTGTGTGTCTATGCGTGTATATGTGTGTGTGCATGTATATGTGTGTGCATGTGTATATGTGTGTGCATGTTTATGCATTATGTGTGCATGTGTGTATGTGTATGCATTATGCATTGTGTATGTGTGTCTATGTGTGTGTATTTGTGTATATGTGTGTGTGTGTGTCTATGCGTATGTGTGTGTGTGTGTGTCTATGCGTGTATATGTGTGTGTACATATGTGTGTGTGTGTACATATGTGTGTGTGTGTGCATGTGTATGTGTGTGTGCATGTATATGTGTGTGCATGTGTATATGTGTGTGCATGTGTACGCATTATGTGTGCATGTGTGTATGTGTATGCATTATGCATGTGTATGTGTGTGTGCATGTATATGTGTGTGCATGTGTATGCATTATGTGAGTGTGTGTCTATGCGTATGTGTGTGTGTCTATGCGTGTATATGTGTGTGTACATATGTATGTGTGTGTGCATGTATATGTGTGTGCATGTGTATATAGTGTGTGCATGTGTATGCATTATGTGTGCATGTGTGTATGTGTATGAATTATGCATTGTGTATGTGTGTCTATGTGTGTGTATTTGTGTGTATGTGTGTGTGTCTATGCGTATATGTGTGTGTGTCTATGCGTGTATATGTGTGTGTGTAAGTGTGTGTGTGCGCATACCTGTCAATAGTCTCCCTTCTCTCTCTCCCTCTCGCACGCGCTCTTTCTCTCTCTCTCTCTCGGTCTTTGTGTTCTTCCTCGCGTTCAAGGCCTGGCACAAATGTGCCGGGAGAATTGAAATTTTTTTTTTACATTCCAGAGCGTCGCATATGCGACGCTCTGCAGTTTGCCAACGTCGCCAAGTGCGTCGCTAACTAGCGACGCTCTGAGCGACGCTTCGGTGTAGCGTCGCATACTCGACGCTACCGTCGCTTATGCGACGATGCTCGGCCAAAAAAAAAAGTCCGATTTTTTTACCGCCGCTTATGCGACGATTTCGTCGCATAAGCGACGGTTTTCGTTTTTTTCCCGATTCGGGGGCGTCGCTACGCCCCCCTTTTTCTTGTAGTGATTAGAGGAGGAAATTCAAAGGAAAAATCTTCAAATGTTCTTCAAAGACTGGTGGGCGGCAAAGGCCGACAAACCATCGAAAGAGATGTGTAACATCCTCAAAAGGAAACAAGCTAGGGAATCCATTCCCATATTGGTCGATAACACTGGAATGGAATGTTGCACGGAAGTGGAGAATAGATCTATCATCGTCGAGCACTTTATCAATCTTCTCGGGTCTCGACTCCTCCTTCCCCCCATAGGCGCGACTCCATGGCAACCATCTCAAGGGTTGCTAAAACTAGAATCCCACAGAACTTGATTGCTCTGCTGGATGCTTACATCTCCGAGAATGAAATTATCGAGGTTATTCATGCCCTTCCCAATGGGAAAAGTCTGGGTCCGGATGGCCTCACCAATGAGTTTTTCAAGTCCTTCAAACATGTGGTGGCCACCCCACTACGTCTCGTGTGGCAAGAGGCTCTCTCATTCGGTGCCCTCCCTGAGTGTCTTAATAATGGCGTCATCAAGTTAATCCACAAAAGGGGAGATAAGAACAAAATTGAAAACTGGCGTCCGATTACCATGCTCCAAACAGGATACAAGATAATTGCAAAAGTTATCGCCAACAGAATCTCTTGTCATTTAAAGACATGGCTGTGTGAGGACCAGAAAGACTTTATCAAAGGTAGATCTATACTTGAAGCTATTGTCGATATTTGGGAAGGCCTTGCTTTTGCTAAGGAGTCTGCTCAAGATCTGGTATTCATTAAGATCGACTTCGACAAAGCGCATGACAGATTAGAATGGGACTTTATTCTTCAATCATTGAAAGACCTTAGATGTAGCCAAAAGTTCACGAAGATGGTTTCCACTCTTCTTGGAAATACTTCAACTAGAATAAATATCAACGGTAAGCTATCTGAGCCCATTCGGTTAAAAAGACCAATTAGGCAAGGCTACCCTCTGGCTCCATTACTATTCGCTATCACCTCGAATGGACTTAGTTGCCTATTAAAGCATCACATGGACGCTGGCAATCTCAAGGGTCTTTCCTTACCTCTAAATCACTGCCAAATGATTGCGAGACTTTTTGCTAATGAAATGAATGCCTTTGTGCATAACGATTTAAACAGCATTGAGGTGTTCTGGTGGTGCCTCGACACCTTTTGTGTGGCGTCAGGCTCAAAAATCAACCATGCTAAAACTGCTTTTAGAGCAATCAGTGGACCTACTCCCCAATTGTTGGTGGATCAGGGGTGTCAAGTTATCCCTAGCGGTCAAGTCTTCCGTCTCCTTGGCATTCCGATGGGATTCGACATCTCAATGGACCAATGCTAGAACTGGGTGCTATCCAAGCTAGATAGCAAGCTGAATCATTGGAAAGGTATGCAAGTCAACTTGGCAGGGCGTGCTATGGTTGTTAACACATTTATGTTGTCTACAATCATTTACTTTATCTCGTGTTGGAGACCTAAGGAAAAAGACTTGGCCAAAGTGGAAAGAATCTGCAGAAACTTCCTTTGGACTGGGGACCCCAACAGGAGGGGGATTCCCAAAATCAAATGGGAAACTTGCATTAGCCCTAAAGACTCAGGGGGCTTGGGAATTTTGGATATTGTTGGGTTGGCTGACAAGTTGGCGGCAAAGTGGCTTATCAAGGCTTAGAGTAATAGGGAGTCCTCTTGGGCTAAATTGATCTTCAGAAACACGGAAGACCTTACCTTAATTGGCCATCCTGGTTGGAAGGACATAGGGATTCTCACGCTTTTGTTCTCTCCCCACCCGGTGTCCCCTAAAGGCTCTAGCCTCATGTGTTCCTTATGGAAGAATTGGAACAAGGCCAAACAGTTCATCAGAATCAGTGATGTGTGTAAGTGGGCGGTTGGGATAAGACAAAATGACTCTATTTGGTTCCCGATCTGCGGCATCAGGGGGGTGGAGTCTTGGAACCTCCCAACTACAAAGCGGTTATGGAACAAGGGGTTCAAACAGTGGAAACAACTCTGGAAACAAGAGACCAGCCAGTGGATTAGGTTCGAAGAATTGGATCCAAGACTTAGAGTTACCTTTGAGGAATGGAATCTTCTTCAAAGCAGGTGTTTAGCATGGGACCGCTCAACTACCCGCCTTCTCCGCGGTCAAGATCTTCCTTGCCTGGAGGGCCTCAAATGGAGCAATGGTAAGAAGCTATTCAGAACCCCCAACTTCAAAGAGGATTCAGATGTTCACCACACTCTTAACTAGAGATGGTGCCTTTCTTGGACCAAACTTCCGTGGGAACTAAAATTCATGTCTATTTGGCACCCCCTAATTGAGGTCAAAAAATCCGTTCTCATGTGGCAGATCTTGCATAAAGGTATCTGGTCCAATGCAAGGGCTAACAAAATCTGTGGTGTGCCACCATGGTGCAAGCGCTACCATCGTTGCATCGAAGATTTAGCTCACCTGTTCTTCGACTGCCCCAAGTCCCGTGTTATCTGGCATCACGTGACCCGAGTATTGAGGCTCACGAACCAAATCAACTAGCAACAAGTGATGTTGGGTGAGGCGGTCAGCTGCTCATCGAGGCTGTGGAATGCCATCAGAGGTGAGACTCTCTGGAAGATTTGGAGGGAGCGGTGTGCTGTCAATTTTGGCCAAACTCCTAAGGAATGGTCGATTGAGAAATCCTTATTTCTCCTAGGTAAAAGAATCTCCCGAGATAAGAGATCTCCACCGTTTAGACAACACTGTATTTATCTCCTCGAAAACAACAAGTTGAAACCCAAATGGGTCCCACATGAGGGTGATGATAAATTTATCCGACTCATTTGTAATGCCCTCTAGCTGGCCATACTCCTCCCCTGCAGTGTGGGATTTGGGGGGTCCCATGGGCACTAGTCCCATTCAGTTGTAACTTTTTTTCTTTATTTTAATTAAAGTCCGGGAGATTAGGCTAAGGCCGAACTTCCTTTTATTAAAAAAAAAATAATTTTTTTCGTTGAAATCAGAGTTGGATGCTAAGTTTCTTGAGATCACTACTGGCCACCTAAATGCAGTAAATGGTGAGCCATAATCTCTCGTTGATCAATGTCACTTTTTAATGTCCACGCATACTTCAATGGCAAGCTGTGCACCTCAGTCTAGGACCGCTCAACTACCCGCCTTAGAGTTACCTTTGAGGAATGGACACTTCTTCAATGCAGGTGTTTAGCATGGGACCGCTCAACTACCCGCCTTCTCTGCGGTCAGGATCCTCCTTGCCTGGAGGGCCTCAAATGGAGCAATGGTAAGAAGCTATCCAGAACCCCCAACTTCAAAGAGGATTTAGATGTGCACCACACTCTTAACAAGAGATGGTGCCTTTCTTGGACCAAACTTCGATGGGAACTAAAATTCATGTCTATTTGGCACCGCCTAATTGAGGTCAAAAAGTCCGTTCTCATGTGGCAGAACTTGCATAAAGGTATCTGGACCAATGCAAGGGCTAACAAAATCTATGGTGTGCCGCCATGGTGCAAGCGTTGCCATTGGTGCATCGAAGATTTAGCTCACCTGTTCTTCGACTGCCCCAAGTCTCGTGTTATCTGGCATCACGTGACCCGAGTATTGAGACTCACGAACCAAATCAACTGGCAACATGTGATGTTGGGTGAGGTGGTCGGCTGTTCATCGAGGCTGTGGAATGCCATCAGAGGGGAGACTCTCTGGAAGATTTGGAGGGAGCGATGTGCTATCAATTTTGGCCAAACTCCTAAGGAATGGTCGATCGAGAAATCCTTGTTTCTCCTAGGTAAAAGAATCTCCCGAAATAAGAGATCTCCACCGTTTAGACATCACTGTATTTATCTCCTCAAAAACAACAAGTTGAAACCCAAATGGATCCCACATGAGGGTGATGATAAATTTATCCGCCTCATTTGTAATGCCCTCTAGCTTGCCATACTCTTCCCCTGCATGGTGGGATTTGGGGGGTCCCATGGGCACTAGTCCCATTCACTTGTAACTTTTTCTCTTTATTTTAATTAAAGTCCGGGAGATTAAGTTAAGGCCAAACTTCCTTTTATTTAAAAAAAAAAAAAAAGAAAGAACGAAAGCAAATAAAAGAACACTTCCAAGTTCCAACCTCCCAAAAACATCATGGTCACATCCCTCATTCAGTGAAGGCATTAGCAGCTTTCTGTAAGAGAACAGCCCAGTAAAAGCGAAGGGCGGCATTAATGAAGGTGAGAAAAAAACAGCTTTTGCGAACAGAACTTAGAAGACCAAAGAGACGGACAAGAAAACGCAACTGACACCGAAAATTTTTCCATGATGCGGATCTCGTTATCTTCATGCTTCGCTTCTTAAGACCACCCTTTTGAGGGACTAGTAACTACTGGCTTTCAAGAATGCCATCAGACAGTGTTGTATTTTGACGGTCTACCATGCCTTTCAATTTCAATTTTGAAGGTTATCTACAGGTAATACCTGTTTTTCAGATTTTTAGTGTAATTTTTGAAGGTTAAAAGAAAAATTGTGACCTTGTTTTACGGTCCAAAATGGCCAAAACGGTCAATACGGCTGTCAAAAATCAACACTGCCATCAGAGGTGAGACTCTCTGGAAGATTTGAAGGGAGCGATGTGCTGTCAATTTCGGCCAAACTCCTAAGGAATGGTCGATCGAGAAATCCTTGTTTCTCCTAGGTAAAAAAATCTCCCGAGATAAGAGATCTCCACCGTTTAGACATCACTGTATTTATCTCCTCGAAAACAACAAGTTGAAACCCAAATGGGTACCACATGAGGGTGATGATAAATTTATCCGCCTCATTTGTAATGCCCTCTAGCTTGCCATACTCCTCCCCTGCATTGTGGGATTCGGAGGGTCCCATGGGCACTAATCCCAGTCACTTGTAATTTTTTTTCTTTATTTTAATAAAATTCGGGGAGATTAAGCTAAGGCCGAACTTCCTTTTATTAAAATTTAAAAAAAAAAAAAAAAAAAAACTACTGGCTTTCAAGCTATCTAGCTCAAGCCAATCATGGATAACGCGATTGAGAACACAAACAGCTGGTCCTGGCCCCTTGGGGTCATCTGGCAAAAAGTTTCCGACAACTTGACATCGACATATCTCAATAGCAGAAGCTAGGTGGGCGCCCACAGACAAAGCAAAGCACATTGATTCACGCAGTCTCCGCCCATATCAATAGAAGTCCATTAAAAAAAAAAAAGGGAGAAAAAAAGAAAAAGAAAAAAAAGAAGAAAAAGAAGAAAAAGAAAAAAGAGAAAAGGCTCGAAAAAAGACGAGGGCTCCTTTTATTGTGGGATTTTTGGGCTTTTCAAGTTGCTGCTCTTGCTTTGGTCATGGACTCTGTGGCTCCCCCTCAGGCCGTGTCCCCCCTTGATGTGGAATCTGTCCCAGTGGACGTCGCGCCCCCAGAGGTCTCTTTATGCAAGGAGTCGGTGGCGGCAAAACAGGAAGAACTGAAGAAAACTTGCCTGATCGGTCAAATGTTCGGCCCCAGGCCATCTCTTGATAGTGTGAGAACTTGGCGTCGCAAGGAGTGGTTCCCACGAGGCCTAATTGTGTCCAAATGTCAATTCCTGCCGGCGAATCACCTGCTTCTTATTTTCGAGAACGAAGAGATGGCTTTCCAAGCCCTGCAAGCCGGCTCCTGGCAAGTGGGCCGGTCCACCCTTTGCCTTTTTAAGTGGACCCCAGACTTTGTCCCGAACAGATCAAAGCCTCTTCGTTACCCGCTTTGGGTGGAGCTCCCCAATCTGCCTTTCTTCTTGTATGGATTTCTTCGTGAAATCGTCTCACCGATCGGTCGCCCGATGGCCGCAAGACAGGATGTTGGGGGGTTGATCTACGATGGAGCTCAACACTCTTTCAATGCTAGATGGCATCCTCAGATCTGCGTTGAAACAGACCTGAACCAGGTCCTTCCTTCGAAGATCTCCATAAACTATGGAGATGGTATGACCTGGACACAAGAGGTTACTTACAAGAATCTGCCAAACGCGTGCTTCCGGTGCGGGCTTCAAGGTCACAGGATCAAAGACTGCCCACTGAAGAAAAGTACCAATAAAAACAAGCTTAAACCAGATGAGACCCTAGACCCTATCCCCCAGAACGACACTCGAGGTCATCCCCATCCAATGGAGGAAGAAGAGGGAACTCGCGTTGCTGAGACGGATTCAGAAGGCTTCACTGAAGTGAGACACAGGAGGAAAGTTAGCCCTCGAAGATCAAAAACAAGGAATGCTACGACAGTTGCCCCCTCGAATAACATATACTGTAACCTAGAAAAAGAGATTAATGAACTCGATTTCCCAGGGGACAACCTCTTGGAAGAAGACCCCACTGACAATTCACTTGGATGCTCTACCAGCAAAGAAGATAACCTAGAAGGCTACACCACGAGTAAAGAGGAAGGTTTTACTACCAGCAATGAAGACAACCCAGACAGCGAAAGCTCAGCTCTTGGCCCTACCCTCCCGGTATGCTTTCCAAGACTACCACAACAAAAGTCCAAGCTTAAAGGTAAACAACCTTCCGGCTTGCCTTGGAAGAGCCCCCTCAAGAGTAGGATCCTAAGTCAAGACGTAGGGAAGAAAAAAGAAGACCAGAAGAAGAAAAAAGATCGGGTCCCTCCCCTCAAAGAGGGCAACCATCATTAATGAAATTCACATCTCTAAACGTTAGGGGTCTGTCTGACCCGTCAAGAGCTTCGGTTCTAGGCAAATGGTTCAAAGACATGTGCTTCGCCCCTGACTTTATTTGCTTACAAGAGGTTAAAATCGACGGTGAGGATCTACAAAAACGGCTTAAATGCATTTCCCCGAACCACCTTTGGTTCTCCACTTCTCACCCTAGAGGGACAGGGGGTGCTTCTATCGGGATTAGTCACGCCTTGTCTAACAATGTGACCTCGACTTTTGAAGGTCGGAATCATCGTTGGATTGCTGCCTCTTTCGGGTCTCCTTTCCAGTTCACTGTGGTCTCAATTTATGCACCTAATGGGGAAACAGACAGAATGGATACTTGGGCTTCCCTTGACTCCCTTTCACACAATGTCCTGATTTGTGGGGACTTCAACATGGTTGAATCTCCTGAAGACCGATGGAATAATAAGGGGAAAATTATTGACGGTCAGGAGAAGGAGATTTGGGATAAAATCAAGCTCCATCTTGACCTGGTCGAAGTGAAAGACAACCAGGGATTCTCCTGGTCTAATCTCCAGTCGGGGGACTCTTTGAGGAAAGCAAGGCTTGATAGATGCTACATCGACCAGAACACCATCCTTCAGTGGGGTAGTCCTTCGATTTCTCAACACATGGACCTCACTATCTCAGACCACTATCCGATTACTCTGTCCTTCAAACCAATTCCCATGCTCCAGAAAGCTCCTTGGTTTCAGGCTTGTCAGACATCATTTTCCATCCCCTCGGTCCACCAGGAAATCTCTGAGGTGTGGACGGAAGCCTTTGCTTACGGTAATGAACCGGCTAAGTGCTGGAAAAACGCGGTAGAAAGGACTCGTAAAATTCTAATCAGGACTCAAAAGGCTATAAGAGGAATTCGAAAGAAAAGAAGAGAAATGGTGTACCGGAGGCTCGCACGGCTTGAAGAAGAGGTGAACAAAGGTAAGCTACATTGCCAACAGGGTCTGTTGAAAATCAGGGGTAGGCTAAGATTAGAGGAGGAGGTCCAAAGGAAAAATCTCCAAATCTTCTTCAAAGAGTGGTGGGCAGGGAAGGCGGACAAACCAACGAAAGAGATGTGTAACATACTCAAAAGGAAACAAGCTAGGGATTCCATCCCCCTAATGATCGATAACAATGGAACTGAATGTCGCACTGAAATGGAGAATAGAACTATCATCGTCGAACATTTTACTAACCTTCTCGGGGTCTCGACTCCTCTTTCCCCCCACAGGCGCGACTCCATGGCAACCATCTCAAGGGTTGCTCAAACCAGAATCCCACAGAACTTGATTGCTCTTCTGGATGCTAACATCTCCGAGAATGAAATTATCGAGGTTATTGATGCCCTTCCCAATGGGAAAAGTCCGGGTCCAGATGGCCTTACCAATGAGTTCTTTAAGTCCTTCAAACTTCAGGTGGCCACCCCCCTGCGCCTCGTGTGGCAAGAGGCTCTCTCCTTCGGTGCCCTCCCTGAGTGCCTGAATAATGGCGTCATCAAGTTAATCCACAAACGGGGAGATAAGAACAGAATTGAAAACTGGCGCCCGATTACCATGCTCCAAACTGGGTACAAGATAATTGCAAAAGTTATCGCCAACAGAATCTCCTGTCATTTAAAGTCATGGCTGTGCGAGGACCAGAAAGGTTTTATCAAAGGTAGATCTATACTTGAAGCAATTATTGATATTTGGGAAGGCATTGCTTTTGCTGAGGAGTCTGCTCAAGATCTAGTATTTATTAAGATCGACTTCGACAAAGCGTATGACAGATTGGAATGGGACTTTATTCTTCAATCATTGAAAGACCTTGGATGCAGCCAAAAGTTTACGAAGATGGTCTCCACGCTTCTTGGAAATGCCTCAACCAGAATAAACATCAACGGTAAGCTCTCTGAGCCCATTCGTTTAAAAAGATCTATTAGGCAAGGCTGCCCTCTGGCTCCTTTACTATTCGCTATCGCCTCAAATGGACTCTGCTGCCTATTAAAGCATCACATGGACGCCGGCAATCTCAAGGGTCTCTCCTTACCTCGAAATCACGGCCAAATGGTTGTGAGACTTTTTGCTGATGACATGAATGCCTTTGTGCATAATGATACAAATAGCATTGAGATGTTTTGGTGGTGCCTCCACACATTTTGTATGGCATCAGGCTCAAAAATTAACCATGCTAAAACTGCTTTTAGAGCGATCAGCGGGCCTACTCCCCAATTGTTGGTGGATCGGGGGTGTCAAGTTATCCCAAGCGGTCAAGTCTTCCGTCTCCTCGGCATTCCGATGGGTTTCGACATCTCAATGGAACAACGATGGAACTGGGTGCTATCCAAGTTGGATAGCAAGCTGAATCAATGGAAAGGTATGCAAGTCAACCTGGCAGGGCGTGCTATGGTTATTAACACCTTTATGTTATCTTCAATTATTTACTTTATCTCGTGTTGGAGACCTAAGGAGAAAGACTTGGCCAAAGTAGAAAGAATCTGCAGGAACTTCCTTTGGACTGGGGACCCAAACAGAAGAGGGGTTCCCAAAATCAAATGGGAAACTTGCATTAGCCCTAAAGACTCTGGGGGCTTGGGTATTTTGGATATTGCTGGTTTAGCTGACAAACTGGCGGCTAAATGGCTTATCAAGGCTTGGAGCAATAGGGAGTCCTCTTGGGCTAAATTGATCTTCAGAAACACGGAAGACTTTACCTTTGTCGGCCTTCCTGGTTGGAAGGACATAGGGATTCTCACTCTTTTGTTCTCCCCCCAACCAGTCTGCCCTAAAGGCTCTAGCCTCGTGTGTTCTTTATGGAAGAATTGGAACAAGGCCAAACAGTTCATCAGAATCAGCGATGATTGGAAGTGGGCAGCTGGCATAAGACAAAATGACTCTATTTGGTTCCCGATCAGTGGCATTCGGGGAGTGGATTCTTGGAACCTCCAAACTGCAAGGCGGTTATGGAACAAGGGGTTCAAACAGTGGAAACAGCTCTGGAAACAAGAGAACCGCCAGTGGATTAGGTTCGAAGATTTGGATCCGAGACTTAGCATTACCTTTGAGGAATGGACTCTTCTTCAAAGTAGGTGTTTAGCCTGGGACCGCTCTACTACCCGCCTACTCTGCGGTCAGGATCCTCCTTGCTCGGAGGGCCTCAAATGGAGCAATGGTAAGAATCTGTCCAGAATCCCGAACTTCAAAGGGGAAGTGGATGTTCACCACACCCTTAACAAGAGATGGTGCCTTGCCTGGACCAAACTTCGGTGGGAGCTAAAATTCATGTCTCTCTGGCACCCCCTAATTGAGGTCAAAAAGTCCGTTCTCATGTGGCAGGTCTTACACAAAGGCATCTGGACCAATGCAAGGGCTCACAAAATATGTGGTGTGCCGCCTTGGTGCAAGCGTTGTCATCGGTGCATCGAAGATTTAGCCCACCTGTTCTTTGACTGCCCCAAGTCCCGTGTTGTCTGGCAGCAAGTGTCCCGGGTTCTGAGAAGTACGAGTCAAATCAACTGGCAACAAGTGATGTTGGGTGAGGCGATTGGTTGCTCTTCGAGGCTATGGAATGCCATCAGAGGCGAGGCTCTGTGGAAGATTTGGAGAGAGCGATGTGCCGTCAATTTCGACCAAACTCCTAAGGAATGGTCGATTGAGAAATCCTTGTTTCTACTTGGTAAAAGAATCTCCCGCGCCAAGAGTTCACCACCGTTTAGACATCACTGTATTTATCTCCTGGAAAACAACAAGTTGAAACCCAAATGGGTCCCTCATGAGGGCGATGATAATGTTATCCACCTCATTTGTAATGCCTTGTAGCTTGCTTGACTCATCCCCGGCGTTGTGGGATTCGGGGGGTCCCATGGGCACTAGTCCCGTTCACTTGTAACTTTTTCTCTTTAATATAATTAAAGTCCGGGAGATTAGGCTAAGGCCGAACTTCCTTTATGAAAAAAAAAAGTCTGGCCTGTTCAATAGCAATTCCTGTTGTTGTTTGAGACCAGCCATGATCTACTGCCCAATGGGTTTGCACAGAAGCTTCCTCAGATTGCGCAATAACTCTGCCATTGTCTATGTCCATTAAGCTACTCTCCGAACATGGAAGTCTGGCCTATTCAATAGCGACTCCTGATATTTGGTCCCAACGAATAGGAGTCACTGCCTAATGATCTGCGCAGAAACTTCCTCTGAATGTGCAACAATTCTGCAATCGGCTACCACAATAGCTCAAATTATTGATAAGCCAGAAGAGCACGACATTCCATCGGGCTCCGCTAGCGGTATTTCCTAAGCGACATCCATAATGCGGTCTGGAATGTCATCCTCATTTGTACAAACACCCAACACAATCTAGCGTGGCTTAGAATTTCTCACAGCTTTACGAATTTTTGCCGCAGTGCATATTGCTTATTCTCATGCTCTACTTTTAGATCATTTTGGTGATCCATCTGAATATGTGCATGAAGCATTAATACGGTGAATTCAGTGTAGCGATCCGTAGCATTTTCATTATTTGTTTTCGGATGATATTGATTTCACGTCTGAATGATGCTGTTATGCATCTACAACCTTCAATGTACAGTTATAATGGGGACGCAGGCTTTTGTTTTATTGCTATATAACCCTTGTTATCTTCGCAGGCTTTTGCTGTTTTGACATATAACCGTTGAGGTTATCTTCTGATGCACATATTTAAGAGGTGACTAAGATCCTGAAATTATTTCTATGATATGTATCCATTAAACTGCTTACCCATCTATCTATAGCATCTTATAGAAGTGAGTAAGACCACTAAATTGGGGCTCTCCTGTGTTTCCATTTAACAGTTCATCCCTTGATTCGGCTTGTAGATTTCACCCCGCTCTTGAACGATGCAATGAGAAGAAAGCAGGTGGCATGATGGCATCATCATAGTGAAAAATATTGAATAGCTTACCGACGAAGGCCCTAATCATGTTCTCTGTCTGAAGCGTTCAACGTTGTAGTCCTCAAAGAAGATTAAGGCATAGCCAGAGGAAGATACGATAAAGACCACATGATGAGTGCGGATTACGAGGTCTTTCTTTGCCACCGTGGGCCTGATGTGAAGCTCAACATCGTGGATGTTCTTCATAACGTACTTCGCGACAAGGGCATCAAGTCCTTTGTAGACTTCAAGATGACGGAGGGGAGTGACGTGCAACCTGCTATTCTGGAGGCCATAAAAATGTCGAAAGTTCACATTGTTTTCTTGACCCCTAACTTTGCGAGTTCAAAATGGTGTTTGAATGAGGTCCTGGAAATAATGAATATTCAAACGGCCCCCGGCACATCCAGTGTACCCCGGAAAGCTTTGGTTCTGCCTGTGTTTTATGATGTCCAGCCCTCTGACGTTCGGCACCAGCCTAGTGGATCGGCATACAACCTAGCCGAGAAAATTGAGCGTAGCACTGCTCAGCAAAGGGCGCAGTGGTCGAAAGCCCTCAAAGAACTCTCCCTTGTAAAGGGATTGGAATACGATACGAAGAAAACGTAGGTCTATACTTCTCGTTACAACAGTTATTGTAAAGTTTGTTACGACGTGACCTAATTATGTGTCTGTGCCAACTTTTGCGCCTGATCTTACTTTTCGTATATCAATACAGGCATTTATGGGATGCACTCCAAAAGATTGTGTCAAGTGTGGAAGCTTTTCTCAATGAAACGCTTCCACGCGTTCATGAACCGGAATGGAGAAACTACTTTGCAGGACAAATAGATGAAGTCGTCAAAGCTTACGAATCCAGTGGGTCTGAATGTAAGAATGTGTTCTCCGTAGGTGTTTATGGCCCTAACAAGTATGTGTTCGCGGAGCTACTTCGTGACGATCATCGGAGTGGTTTCGAGGCACGGTGCTCATTAAATAATGTGATGGACACAGCCAGCCGCAGCAATGGAGTCGACATTCTCATTCAAAATCTGTACAAAGATCTTGTCCAAAAAGAGCATGAGCGTCCTCTCCTGACCGACGCTCGCGTGGATGACCTTTTGCAAAATAAGAGGTGTTTGGTCGTCCTTCATGATGTTGGAAGTGATATTCAGCAAATTCAGCCCCTCCTTAGAATCTTGAAAGAGAAACTTAAAAAGAACAGTCTTGTGATTTTCACAAGTCGGTTCCAGCACGTGCTACGCGAAATGGTGAAAGTGGACAAGTTTATCAGCTTGTCCGGAGGTGAGGAGAATAAGGGATATTCTCTTATCATTTACTATAACCAGAGAGACGATGTACATCCAGCATTTATCAGTCACTTTCAAGAAACCTTTCGTATGCTTGGATTAGATGTATGCCTATTGACTGAAGACGAACTCGTCAATTGCGGTAGAAATCCTGGAAAGGCACAAGTGATCATTTGCATTATCTCAAAGAGTTCCTACATTGGCTACTCCAAGCGAACACTTGTAAATGCATACACTAATGATAAACCAAAGGTTCTTTACCTTTATTACGGGCCACAATCTACGATTGCAAGCACTTCATCCGAAAGCGTCTGCTTAAACGTGAATTTCGAAGAATCAAGAGGCCAGTAAGTTCCTGACGAGGCTTCATGTCATTGCTTGTAATTCTTCCATTTAAGTGTTTCACAGTTTCGACCGTGATGTAGAGAGACGGTAATCTGGGACTCTGAAACTTTTGCAGGCCACAGAAAATGGAATACAAGCACGTGGTGGAAGAAGTAATGGTGATGTTTAAAAAAGGTAATGAGAAGATCATGGCTGTCACGGACTTCCCAGTTGGTCTGTTGCAACGCCATAAGGAGATTTTGTCTGGCATTGTCAGTCATATGTCGAGGAGCCATAGATCAGTCCAATGTTTTGGACTTTGGGGAATGGGCGGCGTGGGAAAAACAACAACTGCCAAGTCAATTTATAATAGAATGCACAAGGGATTCGATAGTTCAGCTTTTGTTCTGGACACAAGAGCAAACGCGGCTCTAAGTAGTTCAGGCTTATTGAATCTCCAACAGAAACTTCTGGACAACCTGATGCTAAAGGAATCTCAAGGTTCGAATATTAACGATGTGGATCATGGAAAAAGATTATTATCATCTAAGCTCAAGGGTTTCAATGCATTTATTGTCTTGGATGATTTGGACACACAGTTGCAGATAGATGCTCTCTGTTTTCCACTTTCCTCGCTGGACCCAAAAAGTATAGTGATAATCACCAGTCGCGATCGAAGGATTCTAACATATGCATCAATACCAGAAGAGAATATCTTTCCCATACAAGGATTGAGCGAAGAAAATTCAGAATGGCTGTTTTGCTGGCACGCATTTATGAGTCCCGTGCCGCCTGCACATCTGACAGAAGTTTCAAAGGAGGTGATAAGAGCATGTCAGGGCCTTCCGCTCTCCTTGGAAGTGTTAGGTTCTCATCTGTATGGTGCGAGGCCGGACATCAATGCTTGGAAGGAAAGCTTGCCTTTGATCAAGCAAGATGAGGAGAAGATATTCTCTATTTTGAGAGTGAGCTTGAATAGCCTTAAGCCTAGCGAGAAAGAGGCTTTTCTAGACATATGTTGTTTCTTTTTAGGAAGGGAGGAAGATTTTGTTTGTGCGTTCGTAGAGGGTCGGTATGAAATGGGTACAACAATCTTAACAGCTCTCAAGAGTCAGTGTCTCATCACCGTTAAAAGCACTATCGAATACCATTGGAATGACAGAAGACGAGAGGTACGGACACTACAAGTTCATAATCAACTCCGTGATATGGGTAGAGACATAATTCAGAAAGATGAAAAGAACCGAGCATGGGATGAAACAACCAGCAATGATATTCTGAAGGTGAGAAACGCTTTGCTTAAGATATTTATGTATGCATTCACTTTCCATATGTGGAAGATATGTGATACGTGGTAAATCATAATTTTGGTTCAACGGTGCAAAAGGATGCGAAGGCCATTTCTGGATTGCGGGGTCTCTCAGCCCGCACAGACATGCAATATCCGAGAATGGTTGCCACCTACAACTCGTTTCCTCATTTGAGATTTCTTGAGCTTGAAGAGGCTCAAGAAACGGGGTAAGCGCTACGACGTGATGTTATGTGACCTTTTTGTCATTTTCTCTCTTCTTTCTCACTGCAATCTGTTGTTTGTGTGGCAGGCAGATGAATGACAGGATGACTCTTTATAATCTTTTTGCAAATGCGCATTGTGACGAACTAAGGTAACGAAAAATGCTGTAGTTTTTGTTTCCGTGTGGTGATTCCAATGTTGAAGGTCACATTCGGAGAGAGGATCTATTTGTGTCTTCGATACCGTTAGGTGGTTAACATGGAGGTTGCCCCAAGAGCTGCCTCCTGGCCTTTGCTCAAAACAACTCCGAGTCCTCCTTCTATCAAACAATGGAATAAGGAAACTGCCGGTAAGATCAACTGAAGGCCACCATAATAACTGCAATTAAATTAAACCAATAAATGCAATCATGTGGAAGCTGATACTACAAGTATCAAGGACGTGCGGTGTAGTTATACCACTTTTGAGACATTAACTGAAGGTCTAGGTTTTAAGATTCGTGTGAGGCTTGTGGAGTTGTTCAATGTAAACCTTGATTGTGGGGGATGAAAATGACCTTTAGGTGCATGTGTTGTTTCTACCTAATTTCAATGATGTTGTTATCTTTCAATCTTTGAACTGAAGCTCCAAGGTTCAAGACTTGTGGAACACTTATGGAGAGTCTAAATGAAATCCCTCTCTATGTTGAAGACTTATCGAGAGGCCCATGGTTTATGAGTTCAAGATTTGTTTGTGTGCATGTTTGAAATACTTGTGGAGAGGCTTACTGTCCGTATGGGGGATAAAGGTTTATGTAGACGCTCAATGTAGACCCCCTCATTATGTGGAAGACTTGTGGAGAAAGTCAATGTAAACCTTCGCTATTCACTTTTGGGGGATAAAGAGTGTCATTGGATGCATGCGTCGATGTGTACTTTCAAATTTCAAAGTTGCAGGAAAAAAAACTAAAGCCTCAAGGAAGAGTAACTGAAAAACCAAGAAGATTCGATCACAGAGCAGATGTTTGGCAAAAACTTTCAGGTTTATATTCATGATGGTGATGATGATGGATAGTATGTGTATGTAGGGTCACCTACCAAATTTGCGAATACTGGAAGTAGAGGACTGCTGCAATTTGGAGGGCTTTTCAACAGCGATTGCTACGTCGATGCCTCTCCTTCGGCGCTTGAAGTTGACCAATTGCGGAGGACTAATGAGTTTGGATCCAAGCATTGGAAGGCTGACCGATCTGAGATCCTTGACAATTCAAATGTGTACTTCGATGAGGCATCTTCCCTTCGAAATGAGGAGTACGTAGCTTTCCAACTTCTTTTCTTTTGAGCAAATTATACGTTTCAACAATGTTCATTTGAGAGAGTTTTTTTAATTTTTTTTTTCCTTTTTTGTTTCCATCGTGCAACACTTCTTATGCAGGACGAAAATTGAAATAGAACTATAAGTATATCTTAATAATTTTTATGCTAATAACGCATAAAATTCACTCACTCACGAATAATTGCAGCCTTTCTATTTGTGCTTCTATAACACCATTGAAAACCATGAACACATTATGCGTGATTTTAGCATGGTATGTTCGTAATATTGAGCTTTTGCATAACCACATGATTTGAAGTAGTCGAGGAATAACATGTACTTAATTCAAAAGTAATCACCGAACCTGACATGTGAGAATGCAAGATATTATTGTTATTTCATATTCACCTGCGTGCATTAAGAATGTACTCTTTACCGTATAATAAAATGTACAGCCGAGAGAGAGAGAGATGAACCATCTTTCCTTGGAAATCATGAGTACGTAGATTTTCAAAATTTTCTTTCCTTTTGGGCAACTTATACGTTTCGACAACGTCCATTTGAGAGAGTTTTTTT
>CM035438.1:21694560-21697060 GCA_020310875.1 Ceratopteris richardii
AAGGTGGGGGGAAACCATAAAATTCTTCACCTTGCATCATTTATGGCTTGAACAATCATACTAGAGATGAATGCTATAGGAACACAAAGAATCAAAGAGAAAGAGGCTTCCACAGAGGGGGCTATGGACAATCAAGAGGCAGATTCAATAATGGACGAAACAACTACCACCACAATTACAACCAAGGCTACAAGAACAACTATCAAGGAGGCTTCAGAGGAAGGAAAGACTACAACAATATATAGAGATGATCAAGAGGGTTCCCTATTACTCATGAATATGATAGTCAAGCAAGGTAAAGATAATGAGTACATATTCTATATTGATTGTGATTGCTCCAATCATGTAGCAGGCAATGTAGCATTATTATCTGACCTTGGAGAACCCAAAGTTAAGCATGAAGTTCACACAAATGATGATGCTAGGCACTCAATAATCAAGATTGGAAATGTTAAAGCATATGATGGTAATATGAGCCATCTAAGTAGGGTATTGTATGTGCTAACAATAACCAAGAATCTAATCAATGTTGGATAGATTGTTGAGAAGGGTTTATGGGTTAGATTCACAAGGCATGGAGCATATGTGGAGGACCCTCAAAAAGGCTTCAAAAGGATTGCAAAAGATGAGCAACTTGGTAGAGGGTTTACCTTTGAAGTTGACGATACACGAAATATTGTTCTCTTCAATTATAAGGATCAAGCCCTATCTAAATTGGAGATATGGCATAAGAGACTAGGTCATATAGGTGAAAGGACATTGAAGCAAATATGCAGGGATTAGAGTGTGCTTGGCATCCCAAATGTGTCCAAGAAACACATGATTTACAAATTTGGAGCATGCCAATTTGATGAGTCACATGGGCAACCATTCAACAAAAGAGGATACATGTATGAAGCCTACTTGGAGCTTGTACACAGAGATGTTTGGGGTCCTAGCAGAGAGCCATGAATTTCAAGGTCAAGGTATTAAATTTCATTCATAGATGACTATATTAGTGGAAAATACTTAATTTTATGAAGCATAAAGATGAAATCTTCACTTGTTTCAAGAAGTATTTGCCATTGGTGGAGAATCAAATAAGTAAAAATTTGAAGAGGCTCAAACGTGATGGAGGTGGTGAGTATTTCTCACATGAGTTTGAATCCTTCTTACAAGACAAAGGCATAAGGAGAGAGATTACAAGGTACACTCCTGAGCAGAATGGAGTGGCAGAGAGAAGAAATAAATTAATAATAGATGCTACAAGATCAATGTTGAATGAGAAAAGGCTTCCTAATTATCTATGCGCAAGGGTTTTTTCCACAGCCACTTACCTAATCAATAGAATTCCATCCAAGTCTTTGGATAGGATCACACCATATGAGGCATGGAATGGCAGGAGAGCTTCTTTAGATCATTGTAAGATTTTTGGGTGCATTGTTTATGCACACATACCCTCACAAATTAGGGAAATGCTTGACCCAAAAGTTGAAAGATGCATATTTATTGGCTATTATCAGAATAAAAAAGGATATAGATGATATAATCCCACTAACAAAGGATTTATAGTTAGTAGGGCTATGGTATTTGATGAAAATAACTCTTGGTTTTCAAGATGATCGCAGGAAAATAAAGCTACCCTATGATTTGGAAAAGCGTTTTCCAAATCTGACCAAAGGAGGACCAGACACATCAGAGGATGTTAATTAAAAAGATGAACAAATCAATCTTGAATAATTCAAGGCTTGGAAGTCCAAGGGCAAAGTAAAGCTCCATAAATTTGAAGACATTCCAGAGTCATGCAATCAAGCACTTATAAGATTTCGAAGGAAAAGTTAGAAACCTATAAGGTATGGCTATGACACATCAATAGTCACCAAGCATTCTATATACATGGCTAAAGACTCTATGATAGAGGAAGCTTGTTCATTTGAAGAAGTCAACAAGAAAGAAGAATGGAGAAAAGGTATGCAAGAGGAAATTGAAGGCACTTCAAGAGTATACTACTTGGGATTTAGTTCCCAAAAAACCATTCATGAAGGTAATAGGATGTAGGTGGATTTACAAAGTGCCAAAGAATTCAGATGGCATAACAACCAGGTACAAAGCAAGGACAATAACAAAGGGTTTTGCTCAAACCCATGTAGTGGATTATGAGGAGACCTTCTCACCTGTGGCTAAGATGCCAACTCTCCTAGTTTTAGTAAGTATTATTGCTTCTAAAAATTGGAACATGTACCCACTAGATGTTAAAAATGCATTCCTTAATGGGTGGATTTCTAAAGAAGTCTACATGGCTCAACCACCAGGATATGGACACAAAGACAAACCAAATTATGTATGTAAATTAAGGAAGGCATTGTATGGTTTAAAGCAAGATTCTAAAGCTTGAAACCATAGGCTTCTGACATACTTGCAAGACCAAGTTCGTGTTGCAAGCAGAGACTAATTCACAAGTTATTTATCTATGTGTTTATGTGGATGACATTATCATTATAGGAGATGATACCAATGGCCT
>CM035438.1:21704560-21709560 GCA_020310875.1 Ceratopteris richardii
GATAGATAGATAGATAGATAGATAGATACATAGATACATAGATAGATAGATAGATAGATAGATAGATAGATAGATAGATAGATAGATAGATAGATAGATAGATAGATAGATAGATAGATAGATAGATAGATAGATAGATAGATAGATAGATAGATAGATAGATAGATAGATAGATAGATAGATAGATAGATAGATAGATAGATAGATAGATAGATAGATATATAGATAAATAGATAGATAGAAAGATAGATAGATAGATATGTTGGTGCAAACAAGCCTTCACACTTGGCATTGATTTGTACCTTGAAGACTCAACATAAAGATTGGACATTGATAGCTTAGCATTGGATATCAACCTTGAAGGTTTTACAAGAGTTTGGATTAATTCATGAAGACTTCATTTGAAGGAAGAGCATAGGAACACATGCCTATGCTTAGTTATCTTTTACCTCATGTAAAAGTCAATATGACTTCATATAATCACACCTACCTTCAAAAGTCGTGGAATTTGGAAGGTATGAATGGAGTGAATATCTCCATATGTTTAGATGAGAGATTTAAGGGAGCCTACATTTGAATTTGAAATTCAATCCTCAAGTGATACCTTATAAAAGACTAGGAAAAACTCGCGGGTTAGTCTCTCTCATTCAGTTCAACTCCCGAGGTCTATCACTCATTGTAACTGAGTGTGTGTTAGTGCTACTTCATAGCCTACAGCACTACACCTCAATTAGCTATGCTTGTCAAGCTAATGAGATTGTACAACCATCTAAATCAATAGTATATACACATTTACCATTTCTGATTTTCTCTGTGTCATCTTCTCCAAGTCTGTCAACTTCAGAGAAGCATATCTCAAGATCTACTGAACCAAATTGGATGATTCAAAGCTCATTGGAACCAGCTCAAAGTATTCTACAACACTATAAAGTTTCAAGTCATTCCATTCAGCCATTTGGGAGAAATCGCGGACGAAGCTGTCTCTGGTATTTTTCTGTGTAGATCCTAAAAAGTCGGGGGTGTCTCTGATTTTGCTAAAGACCATTCTCAGTGCATAGTTTATCAATTGGAGTGATTTAACTTGCTAATGGTAGCTTGTTAAGGTAATTTAATACTCCCAAAAGGAATTAATCCAATTGTAAGTGTGCTGGTCACACTGAGCTTAAGAGTGAGCAGGTATCATTACAGGAATAGAAAGCTTTTGAACTTGTGAAGGTTCAAAATCATCTGTTTTGATTTGGTTATTACACAATTAATTTGTAAAGCACATATATAGCTTCTTGGTATCATTTGGAAGCTCAAGGGGTCCACTAAGCATACCTGGAATCAAAGGAGGGCTGGTGTGAAGCAAGTTTAGCAACTCCAACCTCATCTTCTGAGTGCATCCAGCCATCACATCCAACAGTGGTATCAGAGCAAATAAGGTAATCATGGGTGATGGTTTCCCTTCCTTCATTGACAAATTGGATAGAAATAATTACCAGGCTTGGTCATTGAGAATGAAGACCTATCTAGAAGGGAGAAGCTTGTATGGATACATATCAGGAGATGAGGAGTTGTCCTCATTCAAGACCAGAGGCCTACCTACAAAGGATGAACATGAGAGGCTCAACCAATGGTGTGCAAAAGATGCTTTTGCAAGGTCATATCTTCTAAACTCTATTTCTGATTTTCTTCTACCTCATGTGAGGAATTGTAAGACTTCCCAAGAGACTTGGGAAACCTTGTCAACATATTTTTCATCAAGCACAAGGGCCAGAAAGAATCAGCTATGGATTGAGTTTACAACTCTTAGGAAGCAATCAAAACAATGTGTCTCAGATTTTGTCACCAAAGTCAAAGACATTGCAGATCAACTTGCAAGTGTTGGAGAAGAAATTGAGGAAGAGCAGATAGTCAGACAAGTGATCAATGGACTAAAGGCAGATGACAAGTGGGAGAGCTTTACCACAGCAATGGACTTATACATGGACATCCAAGCACCTGATCTAACAACTCTGATTGGACAACTCTTTACACATGAAGCAAAGATCACAAAGAATGGAGAGCAATTAAAAGGTAATAATCCCTCTGCCCTATATACTGATAAGAAGACTAAAGACAAGGGTAAAAGCAAGAAGGTTGATGAAGAAGGCTCTACCTCCCAAGCAAATTATGCAGGGAGAGGTAGATCATCTAGAGGTAGGGGCAGAGGAGGTAAGTCAGGTAGGGGGAGACCCTATAACCAATCTCCATGCAATATTTGTGGCTTGTCTAACCATACTACAGATGAATGCTACAAAAACTATAAGAACCAAAGAGGAAGAGGTCACCAAAGAGGAGGATACTCTCAAGGCAGAGGCAGATTCAATCAATCTCAAGGCTACCATGGCTACAACAATAGTTACAACAACAACTACAATCACAATGGCAATTATCAAGGTGGATATAGAAATAGGAAGGATTACAACAATTATGCAGAGGATCAAGATGATTCCTTGTTGATCATGAACATGACATCTAAATGAGGTATCAATGATGATCACTTATTCTATATTGATTCAGGTTGCTCTAACCATGTAGCTGGAAATGTTGCCTTACTCTGTGATTTGGAAGAACCTAAAGGCAAGCACCAAGTGCAGACAGGTGATGACACTAAACATTCAGCTGTTAAAGTAGGTAATGTCAAAACAAGTGATGGTAATCAGAATTTACTAAGCAGAGTGTTGTATGTTCCAACAATCACCAAGAATCTGATGAGTGTAGGTCAGATTGTTGAAAAAGGTCTACAGGTCAGGTTCACTCAACATGGTGCATATGTGGAGGATCCAAGACATGGATTCAAAAGGATAGCCAAGGGAGAAAAATCAGGTAGATTGTTTACCTTTGAACTTGAAGACACTAAGAGTATTGCTTTGTACAACTATAAGGACCAAACCCTATCAGAATTGGAGATTTGGCACAAGAGATAAGGTCACATTGGAGAGAGGACTCTAAAACAAATGAGTAGAGATCAATGTGTGCTTGGGATACCTAATGTATCCAAGCAACATATGATATACAAGTGTGGGGCTTGTCAATTTGGTAAGTCACACAGATTGCCCTATACCAAGAAAGGTTTTACGCATGAAGATTATTTGGAATTGGTGCATACAGATGTTTGGGGACCTAGCAAGGAACCATCCATATCTGGATCAAGGTACTATGTGTCCTTTATTGATGACTATAGCAGGTGGACTGTCTTATACTTCATGAAACATAAGGATGAAGTATTTAATTGTTTCAAAAGGTATCTTGCATTAGTTGAAAATCAAACAGGTAGACATTTGAAGAGGCTAAGGTCAGATGGTGGTGGAGAATACTTCTCCAATGACTTTGAAGATTTCTTGCAGGAAAGAGGCATCAAGAGGGAGATTACTACAAGGTACTCATCTGAACAAAATGGGGTAGCTGAGAGAAGGAATAGACTCATTGTAGAGATAGCTAGATCTATGTTAAATGAAAAGAAATTGCCAAATTATCTTTGGGCAGAGAGTGTATCTACTGCCACATACTTAATTAACAGGTTGCCATCAAAGACACTTGATGGAATGACACCCTATGAGGCTTGGCATGGTAAGAGACCATCTCTGGATCATTGCAAAATCTTTGGGTGTGTAGCATATGTGCATATTCCCTCACAGGTAAGGGGAAAGCTAGATCCTAAGGCTGAAAAGTGTATCTTCATTGGTTATGATTTGAATCAGAAGGGATACAGGTTTTATAACCCCTCAAACAAAGGCTTAAAGGTAAGCAGAGATGTCATCTTTGATGAAAATGATTCATGGTATGAAAATGAGTGCAGGAAAGTTAGCCTACCTTATGATATGGAAGAAGACTTTCCAAAGCTTATCAGGCAAGAACCAACTCAGAAAGAGGACACAAGCTCAGATGATGAAGACACCATCAACATTGAAGAGTTCAAGGCTTGGAAATCCAAAGGGAAGATGAAGATGAAGCAACTAGAAGACAATCCAGAATCCTCAACTCAAGCTATGAGGAGATCTCAAAGAGAAAAGAAGAAACCTATTAGGTATGGGTATGATACTTCACTTGCAACCAAGCACTCTGTATATCTTGCAAAGGATATCTTGAATGAAGAACCAAGTACATTTGAAGAAGCAATTACTAAACCACAATGGAAGGAAGCAATGGATGAAGAAATGGAGGCTCTCAAGGAGAGTGATACTTGGGACTTGGTACCCAAGAAGGACTCCATGAAGGTGATAGGATCCAGATGGATCTACAAACTCAAAAGAAACTCAGATGGTACAATAAACAGGCATAAAGCTAGGTTGGTAGCCAAGGGTTTTGCACAAACCCAAGGCATTGATTATGAGGAGACATTTTCTCCTGTGGCCAAGATGCCAACTATCAGAGTTATGGTGAGTGTAGCTGCATCCAAGAATTGGAACATGTACCAATTGGATGTGAAGAATGCATTCTTGAATGGATGGATATCTGAAGAAGTCTACATGTCACAACCACCTGGCTATGAGGATCCTAATAAGGTAAATCATGTTTGTAAATTGAAGAAGGCTCTGTATGGATTGAAGCAGGCACCTAGAGCATGGAATTACAGGTTGACAACCTATCTCCTAGATCAAGGATTTGTGATGAGTAAAGCAGATACTTCATTGTTTATAAAAAGGAACAATTCAGAGGTAATATACTTGTGTGTCTATGTTGATGACATCATTATTATAGGAAATGATGTTCAGGGAATAAGACACATCAAAGGACAAATGATGAAGGAATTCAAGATCAATGATCTTGGATTATTGAAGTACTTCCTAGGACTTGAATTGGTCTACACAAATTCAGGTATATTTATTACTCAGAAGAAGTACATTCAGGACATGGTCAAGAAGTTTAATTTGCAGGAAGCTAAAATCTCAAACATTCCTATGGAGGTCAACCACAAACTCAGTGCACATGAAGGAGAAGAACTCAAGGATATTACAGGTTACCAAAGTTTGGTA
>CM035438.1:21732060-21789560 GCA_020310875.1 Ceratopteris richardii
ACTCTTCAATCAATTAGTGATTGATTTGATTATCTAACTACCATCAATCATGAATTCGTGGCTTTTCGTTCCTCGTTTGATCAAGTTGGCTCAACCACTTAAGATTCCTTCACTTTTACATTAAGTAAAGACTTAAAAATTACAAGAGGGAGTTCACAAGTGAACTCTAGAAGAAGTAGACATTTCCTTCAAGTTTCTAAGCCTTTTGATGACTTAAGTCAATACTTAAGCTTCTCATAGACTTTCTCCAATAGGTCCCCCTCAACCCAAGTATGCTCGATGTCTTCAATCCTCCAAGATTACCTGCAAACCTATCATAGCCTTGAATTTTCAAAGCTTTGTACCATCCAATGCTTTTGTTAGAATATCTGCACATTGTTGATGAGTGGACACATATGATATTTGAATATCCTTGCTCACAATCTTCTCTCTTACATAGTGATAATGAACTTCAATATTTTTAGTGCTTGCATGAAAAATTGGATTAGTAGCTAAGTGAATAGAACTCATATTGTCACCAAAAATAGTTGGAGTGCCAAATTCAAATCCAAGATCTGTGAATAGTGTCTTCATCCACATAGCTTCTTGAGTAGCTATGGCAAGACCTCTGTATTCAGCTTCATTAGAAGAGAGAGCCACTCTGCATTGCTTCTTGGATGACCATGAAACAAGTTTTGAACTAGCAAAGGTAAGATAACCTGAGGTGCTCCTTCTATCTTCCTTGGAGCCAGCCCAATCTGCATCAGAGAACAATTTCAAACTTAAATCAGATACATAAAGGTAATATAACCCCTCATTCATGGTCCCTTTGAGATATCTGAGTATCCTCTTGGTAGCCTCCATGTGAGGTTTTCGGGGTGTGTGCATAAATTGAGTTAGCACACTCACACTATAACATATATCAACCCTTGTCAATGTGGCATAGTTCAAACTACCCACAAGGCTTTGATAACTTGTCACATCTTCTAGGAGTTACCTTCATGTGAGCTCAATTTGTAAGTAACTTCCATTGGAGTACTTGCAATCCTGCAATCTTGCATCTTGAATTTTTCCAACATGTCTTTAATGTACTTTCTTTGAGTAAGAAACAAACCATGATCTTTGTAGACAACTTCCAATCCTAGGAAGTAGGTAAGTGAACCCAAATCACTAGGACAATTGTTGAAGCTACAAGGTCTATGCTAAATGAAAAGTACTTACCTAATTTATGGGTTGAGGCTATATCTACAGCCACTTACTTGATTAACAGGTTACCTTCAAAATCACTTGATGGCATGATACCATATGAGGCTTGGAATGGAAGAAGAACAAGCTTGGATCATTGTAAGATTTTTGGTTGTGTTGCTTTTGCTCATGCTCCTTCACAGGTTAGAGGCAAGATGGATCCCAAAGCAGAAAGGTGTGTCTTCATTGGATATGACAACAACCAAAAGGGCTACAAATGATACAACCCAACAACCAAAGGATTCTTGGTGAGTAAAGATGTAGTATTTGATGAGAATAGTTCTTGGTATGAAGATTCATGTAGAAAGGTCAACCTACCTTATGATCTTGAAGAAGATTTTCCAAACCTTGTTAAGGACAATTCTTCTAAAGTTGAAGAGAAGGATACCTCAAAAGATGATGAAGCAACTTAGTATGAAAACTCAAAATGTGGAAGTCTAAAGGTAAAGCAAAAATGCAGGAACTTGGACAAGAGGCAAAATCATCACATCATGGCCTAATAAGGTCCATGAGGGAGAAAAGAAAGCCAGAAAGGTATGGGTTTGATATTTCTCTAGTCACTAAACATTCAATCTATCTAGCACAGGACATAAATCAAGAGGAACCTTCAACATTTGAGGAAGCAAAGAAGAAATCAGAATGGAGGCATGCAATGGAAGAAGAAATTGAAGCTCTTGAGGAGAATAACACTTGGGAATTGGTTCCCAAGTCTCCATCAATGAAACTGATAGGCTCAAGGTGGATCTAGAAATTGAAGAAGAACTCTGATGGCTCCAATAACACGTGTAAGGAAATGCTTGTTGCAAAAGGCTTTGCACAAACTCAGGGAATTGATCACGAGGAGACATTCTCTCCTGTGGCAAAGATGCCTACTATTAGGGTTTTGCTTAGTACTACCTCTTCCAAGAATTGGAAGATACTTCAGTTGGATGTAAAAAATGCATTTCTTAATGGATGGATAACAAAAGAGTTATATATGGCACAACCACCTGGTTTTGAGAATCACATATATCCTGATTATGTGTGTAAAATTAATAAAGCTTTATATGGACTCAAACAAGCCCCAAGGACTTGGAATCACAGGCTTGTCTCATTCTTGCAAGGCAACGGATTTCAACCTAGCAAGGCAGATCCATCACTATTCATAAAAAGGAATAATTCTGAAGTCATCTATTTGTGTGTCTATGTAGATGATATTATACTTACACAAAATGATATAGATGGCATGAAAAGAATCAAAGATCAGATGAAACAAGAATTAAAGATCCTTCTTTCTACCACTCCATTTTGCTCAGGAGTGTACCTTGTAGTGATCTCTCTTTTGATTCCTCTTTCTTCGAAGAAAGGAGTCAATTTCATGGGAGAATTACTCTCCCCCTCCATCTGAGCTTAGCCTTTTTAATGTTTTACCTGTTTGATTCTCCACAAGAGCCAAATATCTTTTGAAGCATGAAAAGACTTCATCTTTGTGTTTCATAAAGTATAATATAGTCCACCTACTGCAATCATCAATGAAGGAGACATAATACCTTGATCCAGATATGGAAGCATCCTTGCCAGGACCCCATACATCTGTATGAACCATTTCCAAGAGATCTCCATGCATATATCCTTTCTTCATGAATGGTAACGTGTGGGACTTTCCAAATTGACATGCACTACACTTATAAATCATGTGTTGTTTTGACAAGTTAGGGAGTCCAAGTACACTTTGGTCCCTGCAAATTTGCTTTCATGATCTTTCACCAATATGTGATAACCTTTTGTGCCATACTTCCAATTCTGCGAGTGTATGACTACCATAATTAAACCTAGAAATGCTTCTAGTGTCTTGTAATTCAAATGTGAACAATCTACCCGTCTTTTCACCTTTTGCAATTCTTCTGAATCCTTGACTTGGATCTGCAACAAATGCTCCTCCTTTTTTGAACCTAATTTGCAACCCTTTCTCTACTATCTGTCCAACACTTATCAAATTCTTTGTAATGGTAGGGACATAGAGTACCTTACTGAGTAAGTTGATGTTTCCATCGGGTGCTTTGACATTTCCTATTTTCTCCACAAGGTGTCTTGTATCATCTCCTATTTGTAACTCATGCTTGTTCCTTAGATCTTCTAAATATGATAGGAGGGCCACATTTCCTGCCACATGATTTGAACAACGTGAATCTATGTAGAAAACATGCTCATTAGATTTACCTTGTGGCATGGCCATATTCATGATTAGTGATGAGTCCTCTTGATTTGAGTCTTCTGTGTAGTTATTGAAGTCTCTTCTTCCCTTATTGCCTCCTTGATAGTTTGAATTGTTGTAATTGTTGTGGTTTCCATGGTAATTATTGAACCTTCCTCTTGAGTAGCCATAACTTCCTCTATTGTCACCTCTGCCTCTTTGATTCCTCGAATTCCTATAGCAATTTTCAGGTGTATGATTAGCTAATCCACAAATAGAGCACGGATTAGAGTCTTGGGATCTTCCCCTGCCTTGTCTTCCTCCTCTCCCTCTACCTCTACCATGTCTTCCTCTAGCTGCATAGTTAGCTTGATGTGTACGTGCTTCATCATTCACTTTCTTTCCTCTTCCTTTGTTTTCTTTGGACTTGCTTTTTTTTTTTAATATAAAGGAAGTTCGGCAATAGCCTACTCTCCCGGACTTGAATTAAATTAAGAAACAAAGGTACAGTAGAAGGGGACTAGTGCCCACGGGACCCCCCAAATCCCACAAAGCAGGGGAAGCTTGATTGAATCCTAGGTTGCATTACAGAGAAGGTTAATCACCCTCTCATCGCCCTCATGCGGGGCCCACTTGGGTTTGAGCTCGTTGTTGATCAAGAGGAGGACTTGATGGTGCCTGAAGGGGGGGGATTTCTTACTGTTAACAATCCTTTTGCCAAGGAGGAATAGTGATTTCTCAATCGACCACTCCCTGGGGGGATCGCCGAAGTTGAGAGCACACCTCTCCCGCCAAATTTTCCACAGGACTTCCCCTCTGATGGCGTTCTAGAGTGACGCAGAGCAGCCGATCGCTTCTCCCAAAAGGATTTGTTTCCAACTAGTCTGTTTTTGAAGTCTGATTTTCATTCCAACCGTCTGCCAGATTCTGTAGGAGTTGGGGCAAGTAAGGAAGATGTGTGGGACATCTTCGATAGCACGGTGGCAGCGTTTGCACCAAGGAGGGATCCCACAAAGTTTGCAAGCCTTATGGTTGGTCCAGATTCCTCGATGAAGAATTTGCCATAAGAGGACCGACTTCTTAATCTCTATTAGGGGGTGCCAGATACCCATGAATTTCATGTCCCACCGAAGCCGCATCCAAGACAGGCACCACTTCTTGTTGAGGCTGATCTGGAGGTCAGCCGTTTCTTTGATGTTCGGGATTTTGAGTAGGCTATTTCCATTGTGCCATTTGAGACCAAGCGAGTTCGGTGTGTCGTGTCCCATGAGAAGGCGAGTCTTGTGACGATCCCAAGCGAGGCATCTGCTTTGCAAAGTGTTCCATTCTTCGTAGGAGATGTTTATGCGAGGGTCGATGTCCTCGAAGTTGATCCAGCTGTTGGTGTCATGTTTCCAGAGGTGTTTCCATTTTTTGAATCCTTTGTTCCATAACTTCTTGGCATTTTGAATGTTCCACGACTCCACACTCCGGATGCATGTATCGGAAACCAGATAGAGTCGTTTTGTCTGATTCCGACCGCCCACTTCCAGTCCTCACTAATTCTTGTGAGGTTTTTGACTTTATTCCAGCCCTTCCAAAGAGAGCACACGAGATTGGAGCCTTTCGGGAAGACGGGTATCGGGGAGAAAAGCAGTATACAAAGCTGAAGATTAATTACCTTTGGAGTTTTCTCCATTCTTGATAAGCTTGGCCTCTTCTCTAAGTAGTTGTCCTATGAGTGTGTTGAGATTTGGTACATGGATATCCATGTATAGATCCATAGCTATGGTGAATGCTTCCCACTTTTCCTCTACCTTCAAGCCATTGATAACCTGCCTTGAAATGTGCTCTTCATCTGTTACCTCTCCAATGCTTCCCAACTGATTTGCTATGTCCTTGAGCTTTGTGACAAAATAAATCACATTTTCTTTGGGAGCTTTCTTGAGAGTTGTGAAGTCTAGCCATAGTTGATGCATCCTAGCTTTTGTACTTGAAGAGAAGAAGGCTTCAAGTGCATTCCACACTTCCTAAGATGTTTTACAACTTCTAATGTGAGGCAACAAAAAAATCTGAGATAGATTTGAGGAGATAAGACCTTGCAAGTGCATCCTTAGAGCACCATGTGCTCAATCTTTCTTGCTCTTCTTGTGTTGGTTGACTTTTGTTCTTGAGACTTGGCATAACTTCATCTCCAGCTATATAATTCCTTGAAGATACGCTTCCATCCTTAATGACCAGGATGAGTAGTTACCTCTATCAAATTTGTCAATTGATGAAGGAAATCCATCTGCCATGTTGTCCAACCTTGCTTTGATACCACTGTGAAGAGATGGATTTGTAGTTGATGAAGATGAAGTGGTGCTAAAAAAACTTTGCACTACACCAGCCAAATGAAGTCCACAGATGTGTTGTGGGCCCTTTTAGCTTGCCAAGGGATGTATTAGACACCTTATGTACCTTGGAAGATCAATCTCAAAAATTTGAATAAAAACAGATAATTTGGACTAGATTCAAGAGCCAAAAACTTGCTATTTATACACTTAGTAAGCTAAGAATCATGGATGATTTGATAAAAAATATGAAATACACAAAGAGAACCAAACTTAGAAAGTCATAGGATGACCCCGATTTTCTCGGCCTGCAAAAGTCTCAGACCCGTGACCAATAAAATGCAAATATCTCAAGATTAAAAAACTCAATGATTATAAAATTCTGTAGACATATACTAGACTGTATGCTGAAGCTAAGAATCTTTAAACTAAAGAAAATGGTGAAGTACACACTGGGAAACAGCTCTGACAAGATGACTGTTCTCACAGAGTGCTGCCAGAGAAGAAGAAAACCAAGTGACACAACTCACTTTAAATGATCATAGCTGAAGATTGCAACATTCAAATACAATGAAAATTCGTGAGCATAAAGTAGACTTAGAGAAATAATGTTACCAATTTAAAGCACTAAAATTGATGCACCAAGCGCAGAGAAATCATCTCTGCAATTCGATCGAGAAAACTAAGACATATGGCAGTGAACAATACACTTCACAAGAACATGAAGATATGAACCCAAATGATAATGAAAATGAAAGTATATTGATTCTAAAATACACTAGACTTACTACTACATATGTGTTCCTTGAAACCACACCTTGATATGGCATAAAGCTCAGCTCTTGGAGGTCTTCACATAACCACGAGTAAGACTACCATGTATTTAAAGTTGATCTTGGGAGCCTAACTTCCCACAATCACTCTTCAATAAATTAGTGATGGATTTGATTCTCAAACTATCATCAATCACGAATTCGTGGCTTTTCTTTCCTCTTTTGATCAAGTGGATTCAACCACTTAAGATTCCTTCAATTTTACATTAAGTAAAGACTTAACAATTACAAGAGGGAGTTCACAAGTGGGCGCTAGAAGAAGTAGACGTTTCCTTCAGGTTTCTAAGCCTTTTGATGACTCAAGCCAATACTTAGGTTTGTCATAGAGTTTCTCCAACACGTAATGTTTCTCAAAGTGGCATAAATTGAGCATTCACCCATTCTAACTCTACAAGAAATACTCACATTGTCAAACCTTTCTTTCCATAATCAAGTAAAATGTTGATATAGGACATAATTCTCATTTTTACTTTCCTTCTCTTCTCTAGATACTTGCAATACTTCTCCACGAGTAAAGTTATTTGAAAAGTGTAACCTTCTAGTTGTAGGCATAACTGGACACTGCAAAACTAAACTATTTCATCATCCAAATCATTGCATGATGACCAATACGTCCTTTCATCCCAACTAAGTGATATGTATCAAATCTCTAGCTGAATTTTATGTATTCTACAAATCCCCATGTCCATCGCAATTTTCAATGTAGCCCTACAACATCGGGTGCCTTGAAAGAAGTAATATCAAAAGCAACATGTGTTATTAACATGTTATCCTTAATCATTTCATGGGAGAAACAAGGCATATATCTTCGAATTACTATCCAAATGGAAGAATTATTCTCCTAGTTGCTTTAGTTTCTTCATTCCTATTGTATACAAACATTTCAATTCAAAACGATACTTCACAATACCCACTGCAATTTGTCTATTTGAAGTAAGGAATTAAAATATTGTTTGACTTACCGCACGATGTTGGAACAAGCCAATCACAAATTGGTGATTATAGAGATCTTGAAGAAGATTTATGGTCAGAATGAAGTGAAGGAAGACACTTATGAAAGTGAAGAAGATTTCAGGATGATGTCTTGTACACATATGTACATATAAGTGAAGAATCTTGTAAATTGAGTATAGTAAACCTTTAGGATGATAAAAAGCAATGTCATAGATACGAGATGAGTCAAAGGTCATGTATATATAAGTTAATGATGACAAGAAATATGAAAAAAGAGAGTCATTTGTAGATGACAAACTTCAGAAAGATGTGTAGAGAGTTTTTTCCCAGAAAATAGCGACGGGTTTTTCTCTGAGTGCTCTCTGTCTGATCACGTGGATCAGAAATCCTTTTGTACACATCTAATTGAGAAGCTAATGAAGCTATGTCTAGAGTTTCAGAATCTAATTCCTCTCCTACTGTGACAATGATCAATAGGAACATTCATATGTGAACATTGGAAACTGAAGTCTGAGAGTAGCGCACTTTTCCGTCTCAGTATTTTGATCAGATCTGAGTGTATACTGTAAAGTTTTTGATGAGTGAGCACTTAAAATTTAAGTTAGAAGATAAGGAATCTATGGCTAAAAGCATTTAGCAAAACGGGTTTTAGATTGGGAGAAATCAACTTAAGAAGTTGACTATGTCGAAGGCGCAACTTCTGAGAGACATTTTCTGACATGTCTTTGATCTTAATGATCAAATTAAACTTTTGGTGATTAGTTTTGAGAACTAATGATTGACATGTTTGCGCAAAGGTATTGCGAATACTTGTGCATCATTTGCTTGAAGAAATTTGAAACTTTATGTAGGTAATGAAGTGGATTCCTGAAGCAGACTTTCTGAAGTAGACACTTCTTCACTCAGAGAAGTGTTGCTTGAAGTTTTGGTAAAGAAGAACATTTTTTGTGTATAGTTTGGTTTATAACTGACATAGAAGTGTTCTTAAGTCAGTATAGATCAAACCTTTGGAGATTAAGAGGTCTCCAACAGTGGTATCAGAGCTGAAGGTGAAATACAAGAAAAGAAAAGACAATTGAAGTTCTGAGTGGTGCAGATATTGAAGATATTCCAAATCAAAGGAGGACAAGGACAAATTATTGAAGATAACTTGCAGAAGTTCAGAGCACGAGTTTGAAAGAATCAAGAAGGACAAAGACTATATCAAAGGTACACTTTCTCCTCATAAACCATAGTAATTTCAGATACAGAAGGTCAAGGATGGGAGAAAGCTTGCAGATTGATAAGCTAGATAGGGAAAACTATCCAGCTTGGTCCATGAGGATGGAGGCACACCTCATGAGTAAAGATTTGATAGCATTTATTACAGGAGATGAAGAAAAACCTGAATTTGCATATCCTAGTATTCCAACTAGGGAAGAGCTTGCAATGTTGAAGACTTGGATGAGAAAGGATGCTCAAGCAAGGAGTATCATCTACATGGCTGTAAATGATTACCTTCTACCTCACATCAGAGGTTTGGAAAGTGCTACAGATGTTTGGAATGCCTTGGAAGAGCATTTCCAAAATACAACTAAGTCAAGGAAGTCCTCACTATGGGCTGAGTTCACAACCTTCAAGAAGAAGAGCTCACAATCAATTTCTGATTATGTGGCAAGAATGAAGGATATTGTAGATAGCTTGGGAGCAGTGGATGAAGACATTGAAGAGGAAAAGTTGGTAAGACAAATACTTACAGGTTTGAGAGGAGATGAGAAGTGGAAGCCTTTCATATTGTCCATAGAGTTGTCACTTGATCACTTTACTCCTGATCTTAATCAATTGCTAGGACACATGCTAACCTTTGAGCAGGATCTTAAAGGAGACAATGATAGAAGTACAAGTCAAGCTATGTACTCCAAGGACAAGAAAAAGAATGGCAAGGGAAAGCAATCGAATGATGATGAAGGGAATTCAAATCAAGCTAACTTCACAAAGGGAAAGATGAATTTCAGAGGTAAAGGAAGAGGAGGTAAGAACAAAGATAATGCTAAAGCTTGTTGGATTTGTGGCAGAACAAATCATTTGGCAAATGATTGTTGGTATAACAATCAAAATGGTGGAAGTAATAATCAGAATTATAATCAAAGAGGTAGAGGAGGCAGAAACCAAAGAGGCAACTTCAGAGGAAGAGGTGGTAGGACATCATATGGTAGAGGAGGTGGAAGAAACTTCCAATCTCAGTCCTACAACAATAATTATTATAATTATGCATCAGATCAGAAGGATGACATGACTCTTATCTTGAATGCAACTCATGAATCAATGGGAGAAGATCAAAGAGTGTTTTATATTGACTCAGGGTGTAGCAACCATCTGAGTGGGAATCTATCCTTGATGACTGATATGGAAGCAAGGGTGAATGGACATACAGTTCAAACAGGTGACAATACCAAACATAAAGTGGAGAGCATTGGATCAGTGAAGACAAAGAGTGGAAGTACACTTCTGAGCAAGGTACTTTATGTTCCTACTATTCCTAAAAATTTGATAAGTGTAGGGCAAATTGTGGAGAAAGGATATGAGGTAAGATTCACAAATGATGGTGTTTATGTACAAGATCCAAATCAGGGATATAGAAACATAATTGCAGGTAAAAAGGAAGGAAGATTGTTCACTCTCAAAGTCCAAGGTAATGTGGGACATGCATTATTTACCTATGGAAGTCAAAAGGTATCTGAATTACACCTATGGCATAAAAGGCTAGGTCATTTCAATGAGAGAGCTATAAAGGAAATGTCGAAGAATCAGGTGGTGCTTGGATTGCCAAATATTGAAGGGCAACATATGGTGTACAAGTGTGAAGCTTGTCAATTAGGTAAAGCACATAAGAGTTCTTATAACAAATCAGGGTACAAGCATTCAAATATGCTTGAATTGGTTCATACAGATGTATGGGGTCCCTCAAGGGACTACAACATAAATGGATCCAGATATTATGTGTTGTTTGTTGATGATGCAACCAGGTGGATTACTTTGTATGTAATCAAGGATAAATCCGAAGTTTTTCAAGACATTCAAACATTTTCATGCTTATGCAGAAAGGATCACAGGGCAAAAGCTCAAGAGGTTAAGATCAGATGGAGGGGGAGAGTATTTCTCTAAAGAGTTTGATGATTATTTGTGGAATGCAGGTATCAAAAGAGAAGTAACTTCCAGGTACTCCCCTCAACAGAATGGAGTAGCAGAAAGGAGGAATAGGACTCTTGTAGAGTTTGCAAGAGCCATGATGAAGGAAAAGAATTGTCCAAATTACTTATGGGCAGAAGCCATTAACACTCCAACATACCTTGTGAATAGGTTGCCTTGCAAAGCTTTGGATGGAGGAACCCCTTATGAAGCATGGTGGGGTAAGAAACCTACCCTTGATCATTGTAAGGTATTTGGATGTATTGCATATGCTTATGTTCCTTCACAATTAAGACATAAGCTAGAACCAAAAGCAGAGAAGTATGTGTTTATTGGATATGATGATAGACAGATGGGTTACAGGTTGTGGAATCCATCCACAAAGCAAATTCTTGTTACCAAAGATGTGACATTTGATGAACAAAATACATGGTATGTAGGATCACCAAATGATTTTACAGGTGTTGAAGAAATACAAAGGAAAGGAAAGGCAAAAGTAAAAGTGTGTGAAGAAATTGTTGATGAAGTTGCTCTAGAAGTAGATTGCAGGATCATGTAGAAGAAGGGCCAAGATTTGATCCAGAATCAAATGAGGCTGAAACTTCGAGAAGTGCAGAAATCAGAAGATCTACAAGGGAAAGGAAAGAACCTATAAGGTATAGTTATGATACATCTTTCCTAACAACAAAAGATTATGCCTACATTGTGAAGACAGAAGAAGATCCAACCACTTATGAAGAAGCCAAAGGTAAACAGAATTGGGAGAAGGCAATGCAGGAAGAGTATGATGCTCTACTTGAAAATGAAACTTGGGAATTAGTACCAAGACCAAAGAATCAGAAGGTCATTGGATGTAAGTGGGTATATAAAACAAAGAGGTTTGCAGATGGTAAGGTGTCTAGATATAAGGCTAGACTTGTGGTCAAAGGTTATGCCCAAACTTATGGGGTAGATTATGATGAAACCTTTAGTCCTGTTGCTAAGATGTCTACAATTAGGACATTGATTGCTATTGCTGCTTGCAAGGGATGGAAATTATCACAATTGGATGTGAAAAATGCATTTTTAAATGGATACATTGCAGATGAAGTATATATGGAGCAACCAGAAGGCTTCATGGAATCAATTGGATCAGATTATGTGTGTAAGCTCAAGAGAGCTTTATATGGGTTGAAGCAAGCCCCAAGAGCTTGGAATTACAGATTGGTCAAGTTCTTGAATGAATGTGGATTTCAAGCATCAAAGGCAGATAGTAGCTTGCTAGTGAAGGCAAGTGAACATGGATACATTTACATGTGCATTTATGTTGATGATATTATTGTTACAGGAACAGATGCTCAAGGAATCAATCAACTCAAAAAGCAAATAGAGAAGGAGTTTAAGATAAGTGATTTGGGAAACTTATCTTATTTTCTAGGAATGCAGATTGTGTATACTCAACATGGAGTATATGTTTCACAAGAGAGATATTTGAAGAATCTTCTAGTCAAGTTTAACATGGAAGATTGCAAGACCTCAACTACACCATTGGAGGTAAATCATAAATTAAGCAGGTATGGAGGTGAAGAATTCAATGACATGAAGAAATATCAGAGTTTGGTAGGTAGTTTAATCTATGCTACCTTGACAAGGCCAGAGTTATCATATGCAGTAGGTGTGTTGTCACAATTCATGCATTGTCCAAAGAAGACTCATTGGATTGCAGCCCAAAGGGTACTCAGATATATCAAAGGAACCCTAAGTGAAGGTTTGTACTATGGTCTTACTTCTGACACAAGAATCAAAGTGTTTAGTGATGCAGATTGGGCAGGTGACTCAGATGATAGAAGGTCTACTCATGGGTATCTCTGTTATGTTGGAGATAAGCTAGTTTCTTGGTGTTCAAGGAAGCAACATACAGTTGCTTTATCATCCACAGAAGCTGAGTATAAGGGAATGGTAGAAGCTGCAAAAGAAGTGATATGGTTGAAGACCTTGATGAAAAGTTTTGAGACTGATCATAGTACTCCAATAATTTTTGGAGACAATATGAGTTCTTTGTATTTGGCAGCTAACCCTGTTTTTCATGCCAGGACTAAGCACATAGAGATTCAGTATCATTTCTTGAGGGAAAAGGTACTTGATAAAGAGATTGAAGTGATGTACACTCCAACAAAAGAACAAGTGGCAGATATGATGACAAAAAGCTTGGATGGACCTAAGCTACAGAGATTCAAGGAGATGGCAGGAGTGAAGAAGAATGGAATAATCACAATTAGTGATTGAGGGGGAGCTGTTGGAACAAGCCAATCACAAATTGGTGATTATAGAGATCTTGAAGAAGATTTATGGTCAGAATGAAGTGAAGGAAGACACTTATGAAAGTGAAGAAGATTTCAGGATGATGTCTTGTACACATATGTACATATAAGTGAAGAATCTTGTAAATTGAGTATAGTAAACCTTTAGGATGATAAAGAGCAATGCCATAGATACGAGATGAGTCAAAGGTCATGTATATATAAGTTAATGATGACAAGAAATATGAAAAAAGAGAGTCATTTGTAGATGACAAACTTCAGAAAGATGTGTAGAGAGATTTTTCCCAGAAAATAGCGACGGGTTTTTCTCTCAGTGCTCTCTGTCTGATCACGTGGATCAGAAATCCTTTTGTACACATCTAATTGAGAAGCTAATGAAGCTATGTCTAGAGTTTCAGAATCTAATTCCTCTCCTACTGTGAGAATGATCAATAGGAACATTCATATGTGAACATTGGAAACTGAAGTCTGAGAGTAGCGCACTTTTCCGTCTCAGTATTTTGATCAGATCTGAGTGTATACTGTAAAGTTTTTGATGAGTGAGCACTTAAAATTTAAGTTAGAAGATAAGGAAGCTATGGCTAAAAGCATTTAGCAAAACGGGTTTTAGATTGGGAGAAATCAAGTTAAGAAGTTGACTATGTCGAAGGCATAACTTCTGAGAGACATTTTCTGACATGTCTTTGATCTTAATGATCAAATTAAACTTTTGGTGATTAGTTTTGAGAACTAATGATTGACATGTTTGCGCAAAGGTATTGCGAATACTTGTGCATCATTTGCTTGAAGAAATTTGAAACTTTATGCAGGTAATGAAGTGGATTCCTGAAGCAGGCTTTCTGAAGTAGACACTTCTTCACTCAGAGAAGTGTTGCTTGAAGTTTTGGTAAAGAAGAACATTGTTTGTGTAAAGTTTGGTTTATAACTGACATAGAAGTGTTCTTAAGTCAGTATAGATCAAACCTTTGGAGATTAAGAGGTCTCCAACACACGAGGCCTTCACCTAAAATGCATTATTCTTTGTATACTCTCTCTCTATATCTTTGTTGAAATCCTTTGCTCAACATGCACTTGAATCCAAAGAAATATCAATAGCTGGATCGGGATCAATAGGTGGATTAGATTGAGCATTGTTGCATTGAGAATCTAGCTTAAATGACTCAATTGGGAACATAGAATCCTTGATGCATTCTAAGGCATGGACATCCTTCATGAAAGGAGAAACTTAAAATAAGGAATTTGAAAGTCTATCAAGATCAATAAAGGTAGGTGCTACTGAGGCATCTATCGAAAAGAGGGAGCTCATCTTTTTTCATAGTGGAAGTGTTGGAGCTTTCCCTTTATAATATATCAATAGTGGAAATGTAACATCAAGTGATTATATCTCTCAAATCACATATCTAGATAATTATGAAGATGGATTGTGCCCAGTATTATGGGTTATACAATCAAGATTAAGAAGTACAATTTGACTTTATGTCTTGATTTATGATCAAGTGTGAGAATCAAGAATCATTAAGAGATCCCTGACAATAAAGAAAGCTACCAAGAGGGTTACACTACCAGCAAAGAAGACCGCTTTACCACTAGTAATGAAGATGGCATGGATAGTGAAAGTTCCATCATTGGATTGACTATTCCAAAAATGGTTTCTAGTTCTTTCCAATAGGAGGCATCCCACAAGGGGAAACAACCTTTTGAGCTACCCTGGAAAAGCCACCACAAGAAAAAATTGCTAAGTCGGGACCCCCTCTCGACCAAAGAGAAAGATGAATCCAAGAAGAGAAAGGATAAGGCCCCCTCCCACACTTAGGGTAACTTTGGACAATGATCATCATCTTGTTAAATGCTAGAGGGCTAATCGACCCCTCAAAAGTGACCATCATTGATCAATGGCTTTGCGACATTAGCCCAAACCCAAAATTTATCTGTATTCAATAGACTAAAATTGATGGAGACCTCGAGAAACATCTTAAACATGTCTCCTCGACCATTTTTGCATTTGGATGTTGCAGTGCGGGGGTCCAGTGGGATGGTAATGGGTATTAATCAATTCTGGCTTGAAAAGCTTAAGAACTCCATTGAAGATGAGAGCCATCAATGGATTGCCTTTTCTTTGGTCCCCCTTTCCTTTTACTTTAGTTTTTATGTACGCCCCTAATGGGGAGATGGAGAGACTCAACACCTGGGCCTCCTTGGACTCGCTCCCCCATAACATGCTAATTTCTGGTGATTTCAATATGGTCGAGGACCCTATGGACAGATGGAACGACAAGGGCTAGGTCATCGATAGTTAAGAGAAAGAAACATGGGACAAAACCAAACTGCACTTTGATTTGGTCGAATTCAAAGATTTGAATGGCTTTTTGTGGTCAAATATCCAAGGAGGCAAGGACCTGAGGAAAGCTAGACTTGATAGATGCTACATTGCTCAAAACATTATTCATCAATGGGGCCATCCTTACTTCTCACTACACACTAACCTTGCCATTTGTGATCACTATTTGATCCTTATTGCTTTCCAATCTTTCACCAAAATCTATAAGGCTCCTTGGTTCCATGCCTGCATGAACTCCTTCTCTCTCCTCTCCATCCATCAAGAAATTGCTAAGGTGTGGAAGGAGCTGTTCGCCTCCGACTCATCCCCAACCAAGTGTTGGAGATGTGTGGTCGATAGGTCGTGGTAGATCATGATTAGAACCAAGAAGATGCTTGAGACTGTTTGGTGGGCACGTAGAGAAGCTCTATATCATAGACTCTAGAGACTTGAAGAGGAAGTGCAAAAAGGAAAGTCTCAATCCCAGAAAGGTCTACTATAAATCAGAGCACTACTAAGATACTAGGAAGAAATACAAAGGAAAAATTTGCAAATTTTCCTTAAGGAGTGGTGGGCTGGCAAAAGCCGACAAACCCACCAAAGAGATGTGCCACATCCTTAAAAGGAAACAAAACAGAGACTTGATCCCCCTATTGCTAGACTCAAATGGTAATGTATGCAGTACAGAAGAAGATAATTTGAGGATCATTGAAGGGCACTTTACAAGACTCCTGGGCATCTCGACCCCCCTCTCCCACCCTAGATGAGACTACATGGTAGCCATATCTAGAGTATCCTCTCATACGATCCTAGTCAACCTTCCTTCCCTACTTCATGCCCCTATCTCGGAAGCAGAAATCATTGAAGTCATTGATGCCCTCCCTTGTGGTAAAAGCCCAAGGTCGGATGGGCTCACTAATGAGTTCTTTATGTCCTTCAGATTGGTGGTTGCCACCCCTCTTCATCTGTCTAGCAAGAGGTGCTGTAGTTTGGTGCACTTCGGACTTGTCTCAATAATGGCACTATCAAGTTAATACACAAAAAAGCGAAAATAATAGAATTGAGAACTGGCTTCCTATTAGCTCCAAACGGGATATAAGATCATTGCCGAGGTGATACCCAAGAGATTTTCTAGCCATCTAAGAGCATGGTTAAGTGAGGACCAAAAAGGTTTTGTCAAAGGCAGGTCAATTTTTGAAACCATTATAGATATCTAGGAAGGTCTCAACTTGGCAAATGAGTCAAGAAAAGATGTGGTCTTCCTCAACATCGACTTTGATAAAGCCTATGATAAGCTGGAATGAACTATATTCTATATTCACTTAAAGATCTCGCATCTAGTAAAAAATTCACCAAGATGATTGCGACCCTTCTAGGAAATGTGTCGACTCAAATTTATGTTAATGGCCAACTTTTGAAGGTCATCAAACTTAAAAGATCAATTAGACAACGGTGCCCATTGGCTGCCCTTCTCTTTTTCCATTGCCATGGAAGGGCTTAGCCGAGTCGTGGAACAACAGGTGGGAGCAGGTAATATTGAAGGCCTCTGATTGCCTCATGACCATGGCTAGATCACCATGAGAATTTTTGCCGATGATATGAACACGTTTTTCCACAACAATAGTACGAGCATGGAGATGTTCTGGAGGTGCCAAGATACTTTTTGCAAAGCCTTTTGGATCCAAAATCAACCACTCTAAGATCGCTTTTAGAGCTATTTTCAAGATCGAGCCTGACCTTTGCATCGATCATGGTTTTCAAACCATTCCGTAGGGCCAAATTTTTTGGCTCCTTGGGATTCCCTTGGGGTTTGGTATCTTGATGGAGGAGTGGTGGAACTAGGTGCTGGCCAGAATCGAGAACAAGCTAAACTATTGGAGAGGTATGCAAATCAATCTCACTCATCATGCAATGGTTATCAACACGTTCCTCATATCATCGATCATGTATTTCCTTGCTTGTTAGAGACCGAAAGAGCAAGATATGTCCAAACTGGAAAGTATTTGCAGAAACTTTCTCTGGATAGGCAACCACAATAGGAGGGGGTGCCTAAAATCAAGTGGTCCATGTGCAGTAGCCCAAGAGATAGTGGGGGCCTTGGCATTCTAGGCACTGTGCATGGTTAACAAACTAGCGACAAAATGGATGATTAAGGCATGGTGCAATGGGGAGGCTTCATGGGCCAAGTTGATCTTCAGAAACAAGATTGGGTTGGCTCTCATGGGATTCATGAATTGGAAGAATCTTGACCTTCTGACCCTTTTGTTTTCCTTGATTCCAATCTTCACGAAATGCTCAAATCTTGTGTGCTCCCTATGGAAGAGTTGAAATAAAGTCAAAAGCTTCACAAGAATAAGTGAATATTGAAAGTGGGTGGCTGGTATCAGACAAAATGAATCTATCTGGTTCCTGATCCACGGCATCCAGATCGTGGAATCTTGGAACATTCAAAATGCCAAGAGGCTATAGAACAAAGGCTTGAAAAAATGAAAACATCTGTGGAAGCAAGACACGAACTAGTCGATCAACTTTGAGGATATTAAGCCTCGTGTCAACATTACCTATGAAGAATGGAACACTTTGCAAAGTAGACATCTTTCCTAGGACCACTCTAAAGTTCACCTTCTCATGGGGGACTATACGTCAAGCTCGCTTGGTCTCAGATGGAGCAATGATAATTGTCTATCAAAAATCCTGAACATCAAAGAAACCAGTGATTATCAGGTTAACCTCAAATAGAACTGGTGCTTGTCATGGACGCAGCTTCCATGGGACATGAAATTCATGGCTATCTAGCACTCCCTCATAGAAATCAAGAAGTCTATCCTCTTATGGCAAATTCTTCATCATGGAATCTGGACCAACCTTAAGGCTAGAAAAATTTGTGGGATGCCTCCTTGGTGCAAATGTTGCTACAGGTCCATCAAAGATATTTCTCACATCTTCTTTACTTGTCCCAACTCCAACAAGCTCTAGCAGCTTGTCAAAAAGAAAAATAGAATTCAGAAATATATAAGTTGGAAGCAAGCTCTACTGGGAGAACCAGTCAGCTACTCTGCGACTCTCGGGAATGCCATCACAGGGGAGGTCCAACATAAGATCTGGTAGGAATGATATGCTTTTAACCTTGGTGACTCCCCCCAAAGAGAGGCTGCTTGAGAAATCATTGTTCCTCCTTCGCAAAAGGGTCATTAACTATAAGAAATCACCCCTCCTTCAAGAATCATCGAGAGTTCAAATTTCTTTTCATATGACTAAATGTTTACTGAATATTCTTGAATGTTTGAAATTGGCACAAGCGTGTTGAATTGGGAAGCCAACACATTATGATCATCCCTATTTGGCTATGGAGTATATTTTTCTTAAAAGCAATTGAGATCATTCTCTTTACACTTAGACCCATCATATGGTAACTTGAAATGTTTGGGTCTTTATGCTGATGATATGCATGGTGTACGAAAGTCCTCGATAGACTTGTCTTCTGTAAAGATGATAAGAGTAAAAGATTCATATACTCGTCTTAAAGTAAGAACATATCCAAAGTACTTCACAAGCTCAATATGCATGCTCGAAACTGATCGAGTACACCATTGCCTAGACATGTGTGTTTAAGCAAGGTTGTTTGTCCCAAATTTGATAAGGAGAAGGAATTCACGACAAAAAATCCTTATGAATCTATAATTTATGCTCTCATGTGTTCTATGGTACCCAACAAATAAGACATTATATTTGCACTCAAAGTTTTGAGTAGATATATTTTGAATCGTAGAAAAAAAGCATTGATTAGTGACAAAATATGATATTATGATAGCTTAGTGTAACTAAAGCTAAGATTCTATGCTTGGCTATACGTGATGCATCCATTATTGGATATGAGAATTTGACTATGCTAGTTCTAAACAAAATAAGAAGACAATTTTAGGTACTTCACTAGTGATGTTATTCTTGTAGGTCTCAACTTCAAGAATGCGGAATTGTGTCCACTATAGGAGTAGGGAACGTTGCAGTCCAAGAGACATAGTTCAAATACTCGTACTTGTATATTCTTTGTCATTATTTGTTTTCTAATCTTATCTATGTTGGTCTTTGATATATCTTAGTTATAACAAAACATATATAGGATTGGTTAATCATGGATTTTATTTGAAATCGATCACTTGTGAGACCTGCATACAACAAAGATGCACTTTTTATCATGTGGGAGCAATAGCTGTGATGGACGTTTTCTCGATGATGATTTTTTACTTCAAAATAGCATAGAGAGAGGTCACTATTATGGATGTTTGATTGGAAATATGGAGTTGTGGTGATCTTGTTCTCGAATATGGGTGCTTGGGATTGAAAGGTATCGCTTTACACCTTCGATTGGAATGCCATTGAGGAGTAAGATGAATGTATAACAAGATGGAGTTCTAAGCTAATAGAAATGAAGTTTTGAAACTAGAATGTATCTTCAATATTCAAAACATTCATCCGACCACAAAAAGAATTTTACACAAAGATAAGTAGCCCCATTTATCAGGCTGGGATGTGAATACTTAATGTATGATCCTTGAGAACACGTCATCCTCTCATTTTCGATCCTATTATGACGAAGAAGCTTGAAAACCATATTCAACTTTAGTTATTTTCTAAGTGAAAAAGAAATTGTAATTATTTCTCAGAATTATAAAACCTTTGTTCTGTGGCGTAGTACAATGGTAGCTAGCGTTTGATTAAGACCTATAAATATCTTGGATCAAAATAATGTGGAAAGCATGTGGAAGGTCAATGAGAACCTTAATCATGAAGAAACTCAAAGAATACCACAAGGTGAAATTTTATTATATGATTGTAATGATATGGTTATATTCGAACAATCTCTTAAGGTAGGCGATGTAGAAAAAGGATGCTATCTATTCTCTAATGCTCCTTAAGGATTTACATATTCTGTTGTAAACTCTTCACTTGTACATGAATAAATAGAGTAGGTGTATTTTATTATCCACATGCAAAGTATAGTAGAAGTAATCCAAAGTACACACTTAGCAATGAGCAAACAACTTCATAGCCAAAGGGACTCTCGTCGTAAAAAATGTTCTTTGTCTTAGATAACTCGATAGAATACCAAGGAATTGAGAGGTGACAATTCGCATATTATTCACCAATAATAAAATAATCAAATAGCAAATAATGCAACCTAGTAGAGAAGATTGAAATGGGCGGCCGGTATCAGACAAAATCAAGCAATGTACTTTTCGATCATGGACATCAGGGGTGTGGCTTCTTGGGACCTTCAAAATGTTGAGAGGCTCTTGAAAAAGGGTTTCACACATTGGATACACATCTGGAAACAAGAGAGTGGCATAGTGGATCAGCTATGAGGACATATACCCTGAAATAATAATGAACTAGGAAGAATAGAATCTCTTTCGGAGCAGATGCATCACTTTGGAATGATCTAAAATGCGACTTCTCATTGGGCAGGATCCTTCATGCCATGAGGGTTTTATTTGGCACAACAGAAATTTCTTGTCCAAAATCCCTAGAATCAATATGAACATAGACTGTCATATCACGTTCAACAAGAAGTAGTGCCTGACTTGGATGAGGTTACATTGAGATTTGTAGCTCATGTCTATCTGACATCCCCTCATCGAGATCAAAACTTTGATGCTCATGTGGCAAACTCTCCACCATGGCATCTCGATCAATCTAAAAGCCGGCAAAATTTGTGGGGCTCGCAAGTGATGGCATGGCAACATTGAGGATTTGGTTCATGTCTTCTTTGCATGCCCAAAGTGTCTTCGGCTCTAGTGGACAACCAAAATATTTCCCGAGGCCAAATCAAATGAATCTTGGTGGTTGGGCAATGGTTATTAACACATTCCTCATTTTGTCGACCATTTACTTCCTCTGTTGTTGTAGACCAAATGAGCAAGAGCTCTCCAAACTGAAAAATACTTGCAGAAAGTGCCTTTGGATGGGAGACCACGACAGAAGGAGGATGCCTAAATTCAAATGGTTCATCTGCACTAGCCAAAGGGATAGTCGGGGCCTTGGTATTTTGGACACACTTCAAGCAATGGGAGATTTAATTAATGCCAAACATAATACCTGGTATGAGGATTAATTTTGATAAGAGTGAAAGATTCATATACTCGTCTTAAAGTAAGAACATATCCAAAGTACTTCACAAGTTCAATATGCATGCTGGAAACTAATTGAGTATACCATTGCCTAGACATCTGCGTTTAAGCAAGTTTGTTTGTCCCAAATTTGATAAGGAGAAGGAATTCACGACAAAAAATCATTATGAATCTATAATATTTGCAAAGTTTTGAGTAGATATATTTTGAATCGTAGCAAAAAAGCATTGAGAAGTGACAAAAAATTATATTATGATAGCTTAGTGTAACTAAAGCTAAGATTTTATGCTTGGCTATACGTGATGCATCCATTATTGGATATGAGAACTTGACTATGCTAGTTCTAAACAAAAGAAGAAGACAATTTTAGGTACTTCACTAGTGATGTTATTTCTTGTAGGTCTCAACTTCAAGAATGCGGAATTGTGTCCACTATAGGAGTAGGGAACGTTGCAGTCCAAGGGACATAGTTCAAATACTCGTACTTGTATATTCTTTGTCATTATTTGTTTTCTAATCTTATCTATGTTGGTCTTTGATAAATGTTAGTTATAACAAAACATATATAGGATTGGTTAATCATGAATTTTATTTGAAATCGATCACTTGTGAGACCTGCATACAACAAAGATGCACTTTTTATCATGTGGAAGCAATAGCTGTTATGGACGTTCTCTCGATGATGATTTTCTGCTTCAAAATAGCATAGACAGTGGTCAGTATTATGGATGTTTGATTGGAAATATGGAGTTGTGGTGATCTTGTTCCCGATGATGGGTGCTTGGAATTGAAAGGTATCGCTTTACACCTTCGATTGGAATGCCATTGAGGAGTAAAATGAATGTATAAGAAGATGGAGTTCTAAGCTAATAGAAATGAAGTTTTGAAACTAGAATGTATCTTAATATTCGTAACATTCATCCGACCACAAAAAGAATTTTACACAAAGATAAGTAGCCCCATTTATAAGACTGGGATCTGGGATGTGAATACTTAATGTATGATCCTTGAGAACACGTCATCCTCTCACTTTCGATCCTATTTTGACGAAGAAGCTTGAAAACCATATTCAACTTTAGTTATTTGCTAACTGAAAAAGAAATTGTAATTATTTCTCAGAATTTTGTAAAACCTTTGTTCTGTGGCGTAGTACAATGGTAACTAGCGTTTGATTAAGACCTATAAATATCTTGGATCATAATAATGTCGAAAGAATGTGGAAGGTCAATGAGAACCTTAATCATGAAGAAACTCAAAGAATACCACAAGGTGAAATTTTATTATATGATTGTAATGATATGGTTATATTCGGGCAATCTCGTGAGGTAGGCGATCTAGAAAAAGGATGCTGTCTATTGTCCAATGCTACTTAAGGATTGACATATTCTGTTGTAAACTCTTCACTTGTACTTGAATAAATAGAGTAGGTGTATTTTATTATCCACATGCAAAGTATAGTAGAAGTAATCCAAAGTACGCACTTAGCAATGAGCAAACAACTTCATAGCCAAAGGGACTCTCGTCGTAAAAAATGTTCTTTGTCTTAGATAACTCGATAGAACACCAAGGAATTTAGAGGTGACAATTCGCATATTATTCACCAATAATAAAATAATCAAATAGCAATAATGCAACCTAGTAGAGAAGATTGGAAATTGGCGCCGGTATCAGACAAAATCAAGCAATCTACTTTTCGATCATGCACATCAGGGGTGTGGCTTCTTGGGATCTTCAAAATGTTGAGAGGCCCTTGAACAAGGGTTTCAGACATTGGATACACATCTAGAAACAAGACAATGGCATAGTGGATCAACTATGAGGACAGAGACCCTGAAATAATAATGAACTAGGAAGAATAGAATCTCTTTCGGAGCAGATGCATCACTTTGGAATGATCTAAAATTCCACTTCTCATTGGGCAGGATCTTTCATGCCATGAGGGTTTTATTTGGCACAATGGAAATTGCCTGTTCAAAATCCTTAGAATCAATATGAACATAGACTATCATATCACGTTCAACAAGAAGTGGTGCCTGAATTGGATGAGGTTACATTGAGATTTGTAGCTCATGTCTTTTTGACATCCCCTCATCGAGATCAAAATTTCGATGCTCATGTGGCAAACTCTCCACCATGGCATCTCGATCAATCTAAAAGCTGACAAAATTTGTGGGGCTCTGTTGTGGTGCAAGTGTTGCCATGGCAACATTGAGGATTTGGTTCATGTCTTCTTTGCATGCCCGAATTGTCTTCGGCTCTAGTGGACGCTTGGGATTATTTTGAGACTATAGGAACAAATCACCTAGAAGCAAACTCTTCTCTGTGACGCAATCGTCATGTCAAGAACAATGTGGCATGCTATAAGAGGGGAAACCCTCTCGAAGATTTGGAGGGAGAGGTGTGCCTATAATTTTGGACAACCTCCTAAAGACTAGTTGATCGTTTGTTCCTCCTTGGAAAAAGAATCTCAAACTGCAAGAGGTCTCCACCCTTTAGGCATCATAAAGTGTTTCTCATCAGTCAAAACAAGCTTAAGCCCAAGTGATCCCCACATGAAGGGGACGCGCGGGTTATTAACCTCCTTTGCAATCCGCTCTAGATCTACATGTTCTAACCCTGCTTTCTGGGATGGGGGGTCCCACAATCACTAGTCCCATTCACTTGAAACACATTCGTCCTTTTTAATTAAAGTTAGGGAGGGTAGGATAAGGCCAAACCTCCTTTTCTTAACAAAAAAAAAACACAAATAATGCAACCTAATAAGAGATCTATATGGTGAGTTAATGTACTTTGGGAATGCCTCATAATATACATAGTAGCTTTGCTTATATGCTTATACATGATGGCACTATGTTGAAGATGCTTCACCTCAAAAGGTGCTAGGAGAGAGAGGATGTAAAGGCGCCAAATGATATGGCCCTTAGGATTCAACTTATATCGTAAAGCTACAAATTCCAGCACCCTTGCTTATTAAAATTCAATTTCAAGCATTGGATTCATCCATCAATTAAAGGATTTAATGAAAAGGTGCAATTTGTGAGATCCCTTGAATCTCTGCCATACATATCAAACAAATCCAGGGGCCAAAAGCTATCATGCTTTCACTTTTTCCTCTCAACATACATATCAAACAGATCCAAGGGCCAAAAGCAATCATGCTTTCACTTTTTCGTCTCAACATTAGCTTTTGGATCTTGGAGCAAATTCAAGGGCATTGTTTCATTTCCAAGGCTTTCAAAGCCATTTAGATAACTAAAACCACGTATTCTAGGTGGTTTTCTCCTCTTTGACCAAGAAAAACAAGGGAAGTGTATGCCTAGTTTATGTGATTAAGGGACTAGATTATGTCCACCACCCTCTTCTCATTGTTCCATCACTAATCATCCCTTAATTTAAGAGGCCCATGGAGGGTTCATTTTCTCCTCTAATGCCTTTGGATCCAAAATCAACCACTCAAAGACCACTTTTAGAGCTATTGTTGGGATCCAACCTAACCTTCTCTTTGAACATGGCTGCCAAAATATTTCTCGAGCCAAATCAAATGAATCTTGGTGGTTGGGCAATGGTTATTAACACATTCCTCATTTGTTGACCATTTACTTCCTCTCTTCTTGGAGACCAAATGAGCAAGAGTTTTCCAAACTAGAGAATACTTGCAGAAAGTGCCTTTGGATGGGAGACCACGACAGGAGGAGGGTGCCTAAAATCAAACGGTTCATCTACACTAGCCAAAGGGATAGTCGGGGCCTTGGTATTTTGGAGATTGGGTGCATGGCTAACAAACTTGCAACAGAATGGATGATTAAGGCATGGTGCAAGGGCAAGACTTTGTGGGCGAAATTGATCTTCACAAACATGGATGTGTTGACTTTTTTCGGATTCTTGAGCTGGAAGCATCTTGACATTTTAACTCTTTTGTTTTTTCGGATCCCGATTTTCTTGCCTGGCATCGACTTGTTGCTGAAAAGTATAATTTTTAGCGAGAAGTTGATGCCTCACTGAAAAGTATAGTTTTGGCTTTAACAAAGTAAAAAAGACTACACGTTTCGCTTTCAACGCGTGCAATATGTTCTCACAAAGTAATATCAAATGTGATATATTGTCTTGCTTTTTAACTTTGGCCATGATAATGCTCAGAGAGAGAGGGAGAAAGGGGAGAGAGGGAGAGAAATGCGATTTTTCAAAGGATAAAGACTCGGGGCAAGGAAAAAAGAAATGTCTTAGAGTATTTGATTAACGTAACTTGAACAAAGTTTTATTGAAGTCTCTGAGCATGTGAAAACTAATAGATTTATTTCAAAGAATGTGCAACGATGAACAATAAAGTCTCTTTATTTGGATTATTAGACATCAAAGAATCATGTATGATGATATGCATGGTGTTTTCTCTCAATGTGTATATTCAATATAATCTCATCTATTTCATTTTGATCTCATGGTGTTTTTCTTGGCATAATTGGCTATTATTGCTAGTACACAATATGGCCACTTGGTTGTTGTATGATTATGCTTTGTATTGTCAAGAGCGAGCATTGACTTCCTTATATGATTCACTCTTATTTTTCACATAAACGTCTTAAAACATCATGGAAAATGCATTCTTTGTAGAAGTATTCTAATCCCTTTTTAAAATGGCATAGAATTATGCTTTATGTGGGCTTGAAATAAAATGAATTACTTTTCAATTTCCATTTTGATGAAATCATGTAGTTTTAATCATCTAAGATTCGTTAAAGTTCTAATTGGAATTTGTAATGTTGAATATAGCTTGTTTTTATAAACAAAAATTGAAATAAAGATTGAAATAAAGTATCATGAAATAAAAGCATATGATTTTCATGCCCTAATTAAAATGGGCCTTATCATTTCTATGGAACAATTGAAAATAGGCTAAGTTTTCCTTGTTTTTAGCATACTTTTGTAATTTCTAAAGAAGAACATGTCTTTGTTCTCGTTTGTTATGTCTCAGTGTTATAGATAGATAGATAGATAGATAGATAGATAGATTGATAGATAGATAGATAGATAGATAGATAGATAGATAAATACATAGATAGATAGAGAGAACAAAAACGTTTTACATCTTTCATTTTGTGCATGTGCATTACATTGTAGAAGAGGAAGGATTCTGAATGGAAAATGGGTTATGAATAAATTCCAATACTCTTTAAATATCAAAATCCTATGCCTTTTGCACTTTACAAAGGTACCTATCCCCTATGGTGCATCCTTCTACAAGCCCCCAATTTTCACATAGTAAACCCTCCACCTGCTCATATGTGATATCTTTTAACATGAACATTGTCGAAGTTTCTATATTATGAATATATGAAATAGATGTACAAAACAATGAACACGAACACTTCTTTAAAGAAAAGCTTGAGTCACACTTCAAGCAATGGGAAATTTAATTAATGCCAAACATATACCCAATATGAGGATTAATTTTGATAAGAGTAAAAGATTCATATACTCGTCTTAAAGTAAGAACATATCCAAATTACTTCACAAGCTCAATACGCATGCTGGAAACTAATTGAGTACACCATTGCCTAGACATGTGCATTTAAGCAAGGTTGTTTGTCCCAAATTTGATAAGGAGAAGGAATTCACGGCAAAAAATCCTTATGAATCTATAATTTATGTTCTCATGCGTTCTATGGTACACAACAAACAAGACATTATATTTGCAAAGTTTTCAGTAGATATATTTTGAATCGTAGCAAAAAAACATTGAGAAGTGACAAAAAATTCTATTATGATAGCTTAGTGTAACTAAAGCTAAGATTTTATGCTTGGCTATACGTAATGCATCCATTATTGGATATGCGAATTTGACTATGCTAGTTCTAAACAAAATAATAAGACAATTTTAGGTACTTCACTAATGACGTTATTTCTTGTAGGTCTCAACTTCAAGAATGCGTACCAATTACCAAGTCAACATTTGGGCACACTGGCGCAGTGGCTACACCACAGGCTTGAGCAGCTATACGACGCAAGGGAGTCCATACCAAACCGCCAAACGAGACAACACGAAAGAGGACTGCTGTGCATACCGACGAGGCATTGGACTACGAAGTCAGTTGCTCAATGCTCAATCTTTCGTGTTTGTCGTCAGTACTGCATGAATAGCCGCTTTAAGCCACACCAAAGCCAATCACCATGAACTCAACGATGGATTCTACGTCACGCGTCAGGCCTACACCGTCAACTTTCAAAGTGGCGATCTTCGCTCTTTACAACCTCAGGATGTGAAATCGATCAGAGAATTGTTTGTTGGTCGCGAAAAACATCAACCAGGTGGCGTGCCTGTCGAAGGACGCAGAAGCACTGCCGTCCGTCAGCAGAAGGAAGTGTTCGTGTGGCATGCCTGTCAAGGACGCAGAAGCACTGCCGTCCGTCAGCAGCAGGAAGTGTTCGTGTGGCATCGCTAGTTGAGCCTTTCTTCGATCGTAGCTGCAAGGAGTAAGAAGTACGGAGGAGCTGTGGTCGGATCTCTGTGTTGAAGCGGCAGAGGTGTCGGGCTGTCTATCGCGACAAACTGGTTTGTTCGAGGCGTCTGTCGCGGGGACGGCCTTGTCTATCGCGGCGGGGGACGGCGTTGTCTATCGCGGGGACAGCTCTGTCTATCGCGGCTGTGTCTATCGCGAGCTCGGACTTCTATCTATCGCGCCGCCGCGGGACACGTGGTCTATCGCAGAGTGAAGGTCTGTCGCGTTACTGCGTCTGTCGCGGGACACGTGGCCTTGGAGAGCGGGCTAACCGAACTCTTCGTGGCTGGAGAGCAGCAGCTTCGCGACAGTATGTGCTGGAGAGGAGCAGCTCGTCCCCCTTCTCATTAAGAAATTACAAAAGAATTACATCTCGGAATTATTAAAAAGCATCTACGCTGAAATATTTTTGTTTCAAAGTTTCGCATTGCTCGTCTATTGCTTTGTGGCAGAAGATTAGGAACTCATGCCTTTGCAACTATGTGTTTTTGGTTTTGAACTCATGCCTTTGCAACCATACCAATGTTCTGTCCACGAGGGTTGCACAAACGAGTGTCTGTGAACTATAAAATATAGCTCTTTTGTTTAGCTCTTTGCGATAGACAGCGGCGGCGACAAGCGGTAGAGAGGCTTTGGGGTTTGTGTGCGATTGCGTGTCGTGATTCGCGAATCGCGATAGGCGTACTCTCTCTCTTTTTTGTCCTTGCGTGTGGCCGCCTACCTTGGAAGTTGGAGGCTATCTTTGAAATTCCCTCCGCGGCAAGATAATCTACGGTTTGACCTCTCCTTGCCTTCCCGCTAGTGGGTTGAAGTCTCTCAATGCAAAAGTAATTCAAGGGGCAAAGGTGGGTGCGGGTTCCTTTTGGCCATGGATGTGGCTTCATCCTCTCTCGTCAAAAGTAATCGGGCCCCTCCCCCTAGGGAGACCGATATCCTGGCCGCTCTGCTGGAGGGGGGGTCGTGTGCCGCCCCTGGGGCATCCGAAAGTGTTGAATCCCCCATTGTTTCCCTCAGTAGACCCGCAGTTCTGTCGGCTCAGGAGGAGCTCAAGAAAGTTTGCCTCGTCGGCCAAGTGTTTGGCCCTAGGCCCCCGCTCGAAACTGTGCGACAATGGCTTCGAAAAGAGTGGTTCCCTCGAGGACTAATTGTTAGCAAATGTCAGTTCTTACCAGCGAACCACATGCTGCTAATCTTTGAAAATGAAGAGATGGCGTTCCAAGCCCTTAGCGTTGGCACCTGGCAGTTCGGTCGGGCGACCCTGTGCCTATTCAGATGGTCCCCGGACTTTACTCCCGACAAATCGAAGTCGCTTCGGTACCCTCTTTGGGTTGAGCTCCCTAACCTTCCTTACTTCTTGTACAACTTCGTGTGGGACATTGTCTCTCCTATCGGCAAGCCGCTGGCTTCACGCGAAGACGTTGGTGGTCTCATCTATGAAGGTGCAAGACACTCGTTCAATGCTAGGTGGCACCCCCAAATCTGTGTCGAGGCCGACCTCAGTTCGCCGCTTCCTTCAATGATCAAAGTGGACATGGGCGAAGGAGATGTATGGGAACAGGACATCACATACAAAAACCTTCCCAACGCGTGCTTTCGTTGTGGCCAGCAAGGTCACAGGATTAAAGATTGCCCTCTCAGGCAAAAAAACAAGCGCTTTCAAGAAGCCTCCAAAACCGCTCAAGACAACATTGGCGATTTGACCCACTCGATTAAGGAGGGGGAAGGCAAGGGCCTCCTTAATCAGCAAGCTGATGCTGATGGCTTTATTGAAGTTAGAAGAAGAAGGAAAAGAAGCCCTAGGGCCAACGGTGAGAGAAACAACATGCCGCCTACCCCCTACAGCAATTTGTATTGCAATCTAGAAAAGGAGATCAATGAGCTTGACTACCCAGGTGGGAAGCTACTCGAGATAGACACCTACGACAAAGCCCTAGAGATCCCTGACAATAAAGAAACCCCCCAGGAGGGTTACACTACAAGCAAAGAAGATGGTTTCACCACTAGTAACGAAGACAACATGGATAGTGAAAGTTCCATCATTGGATCAACGATCCCGGAAACGGTGCCGAGCACGGGGCCCAAGTCTCCCCAGCAAGGGGCATCCCGCAAAGGAAAACAGCCTATGGAGTTACCCTGGAAAAGCCCCCACAAGAACCGACTTCTAAGTCGGGATCAGATCCCAGCGAAAAAGAAAGACGAAGTCAAGAGAAGAAAGGACAAAGCTCCCTCCCGCAAAGAGGGATCAATGCAAAAATGATTGTCATCTCGCTAAATGCTCGAGGGCTAACCGACCCCTCAAGAGCGACCATCATTGGTCAATGGCTTCGCGACATTAGCTTAAACCCAGACTTTATATGTATTCAAGAGATTAAAATTGACGGAGAAGACCTCCAGAAGCGGCTCAGACAGATCTCCTCGGCCCGCCTGTGGATCCCAACGAAGCACCAGCGGGGGTCTGGAGGAACGGTTATCGGTGTTAAACAACTCTGGTTTGAAAAGCTTGAGAACTCCATTGAAGATGTAAGTCACCGTTGGATTGCTGTCTCTTTTGGTGCTCCTCTTTGTGTTACTATGGTTTCTTTGTACGCCCCTAACGGGGATTTCGAGAGACTGAACACTTGGGCTTCCTTAGACTCGCTTCCCCACAACGCGCTTATTTGTGGAGACTTCAACATGGTGGAAGACCCTATGGACAGATGGATGGGCAAGGGCAGGGTCATCGACAGTCGGGAGAAAGAAACGTGGGACATGACCAAACTCCACTTGGATTTGATTGAGTTCAAAGACTCGAGTGGCTTTTCTTGGTCGAATCTCCAAGCGGGCGAGGACCTGAGGAAAGCTAGACTCGATAGATGCTACATCTCTCAGAGTTTTACTCAACAGTGGGGCCACCCTACCATCACGCAACGCACTGACCTCACTATCTCTGATCACTACCCGATCGTTATCACTTTTCAACCTTCCAACAAAATCCGCAAGGCTCCGTGGTTCCATGCCAACGCTTCCACCTTCTCTCTCCCTTCTGTCCACCAAGAAATTGCCGATGTGTGGAAAGTGGCGTTCGCCTCTGGCTTGGCCCCTGCCAAGTGCTGGAGAAGTGCGGTCGACAAGTCTCGCAAGATCATGATCAGAACTAAGAAGATGCTCGAGACTGTGCGGCGGGCTCGTAGGGAAGCCCTTTACCACAGACTCTGGCGGCTCGAGGAGGAAGTGAACAAAGGAAAACAACAAGCCCAGAAAGGCCTCAGAAAAATCAGAGCAGTGTTGAGATACGAGGAAGAAATACAAAGGAAAAACTTGCAAATCTTCTTCAAGGAGTGGTGGGCTGGCAAAGCCGACAAACCCACCAAAGAGATGTGTCGTATCCTTAAAAGGAAACACAACAGAGAGTCGATCCCCCTACTGCTAGACCCACATGGCAATGTATGCAATTCGGAAGAAGATAATTTTGGCATCATCGAGGGGCACTTCACGAGACTCCTAGGAACCTCGAACCCCCTTTCCCACCATAGAAGGGACTGTATGGCTGCCATTTCTAGGGTTTCCCCCCGGAGGATACCACCCAACCTCCACTCCCTGCTTCATGCCCCTATCTCGGAATCAGAAATCATTGAGGTCATTGATGCCCTCCCTCTCGGTAAAAGCCCGGGACCTGACGGACTCACTAACGAGTTCTTTAAATCCTTCAAGCTGGTGGTTGCCGCCCCTCTTCGGATGGTTTGGCAAGAAGCGCTAAAGTTTGGTGCTCTCCCTTCTTGTCTAAATAATGGAATTATCAAGTTGATACACAAGAAGGGGGAAAAGAACAGAATCGAGAACTGGCGGCCTATTACGATGCTCCAAACAGGATACAAGATCATCGCCAAAGTCATTGCCAACAGACTCTCGTGCCACCTGAGATCTTGGCTTAGTGAGGACCAAAAAGGTTTCATCAAAGGCAGGTCTATCCTGGAAACCATTATGGATATTTGGGAAGGTATTCAATTTGCAAATGAGTCTAATCAAGATGTGGTTTTCCTCAAGATCGACTTTGACAAAGCCTACGACAGGCTAGAATGGGACTATATTCTGCAGTCGCTCCAAGATCTCGGACTTAGTCAGAAATTCACCAAGATGATCGCGACCCTTCTCGGAAACGCAACGACCCAAATTAACGTTAACGGCAAACTTTCGAAGGCGATCCATCTTAGAAGATCGATTAGACAAGGGTGCCCTCTGGCCCCCCTTCTTTTTGCCATCGCCACTGAGGGGCTGAGCAGACTTGTGGCTCATCATGTGGAGGCTGGCAATATCAAAGGCCTCCGGCTGCCTCACGACCACAGTCAAATCATCACGAGACTTTTTGCTGATGATATGAACGCGTTCGTCCACAATGATAATACCAGCCTGGAGACGTTCTGGAGGTGTCTTGCTACCTTTTGTGATGCCTCTGGATCCAAAATCAACCACTCCAAGACCGCCTTTAGGGCTATTGTGGGACAGCATCCTGACCTTCTCACTGATCATGGCTGTCAAATCATTCCGCAGGGCCAGATCCTTCGTCTTCTTGGAATCCCCTTGGGGTTTGGCGTCTCTATGGAGCAGCGATGGAACTGGGTGTTGGCTAAACTCGAAAGCAAACTTAACTACTGGAGAGGTATGCAAATCAATCTCGCTGGGCGTGCGATGGTTATCAACACGTTCCTCCTCTCTTCTACCATCTATTTCCTTTCTTGTTGGAGACCGAATGAGCAAGGCCTGTCCAAACTGAATAGTATTTGTAGAAACTTTCTTTGGACGGGCGATCATAACAGAAGGGGGGTGCCTAAAATCAAATGGGCCATCTGCACTAGCCCTAGAGATAGCGGGGGGCTTGGTATCCTGGACATTGGGTGTATGGCTAACAAGCTGGCAGCCAAATGGATGATTAAGGCTTGGTGCAATAGGGAGGCCTCGTGGGCCAAGCTGATCTTCAGAAACAAGAATGAGTTGGCCCTCACGGGGTTCCCGAACTGGAAGAATCTTGACATCATGACCCTGCTTTTCTCTCCGATTCCCGTCTTCCCGAAAGGCTCCAATCTCGTGTGCTCCCTCTGGAAGGGCTGGAATAAAGTCAAAAGCTTCACAAGAATTAGTGAGGACTGGAAGTGGGCGGCCGGAATCAGACAAAACGACTCTATCTGGTTTCCGATACATGGCATCCGGAGTGTGGAGTCGTGGAACATTCAAAATGCCAAGAAGCTATGGAACAAAGGATTCAAAAAATGGAAACACCTCTGGAAACATGACACCAACAACTGGATCAACTTCGAGGATATTGACCCTCGCATAAACATCTCCTACGAAGAATGGAATACTTTGCAAAGCAGATGCCTTGCTTGGGATCGTCACAAGACTCGCCTTCTCATGGGACACGACACACCGAACTCGCTTGGTCTCAAATGGCACAATGGAAATAGCCTACTCAAAATCCCGAACATCAAAGAAACGGCTGACCTCCAGACCAGCCTCAACAAGAAGTGGTGCCTGTCTTGGACGCGGCTTCGGTGGGACATGAAATTCATGGGTATCTGGCACCCCCTTATTGAGATTAAGAAGTCTGTCCTCTTATGGCAAATTCTTCATCGAGGAATCTGGACCAACCATAAGGCTAGCAAACTGTGTGGGATCCCTCCTTGGTGCAAACGCTGCCACCGTGCTATCGAAGATGTCCCACACATCTTCCTTACTTGCCCCAACTCCTACAGAATCTGGCAGACGGTTGGAATGAAAATCAGACTTCAAAAACAGCTTAGCTGGAAACAAGTCCTTTTGGGAGAAGCGATCGGCTGCTCTGCGACACTCTGGAACGCCATCAGGGGGGAAGTCCTGTGGAAGATTTGGCGGGAGAGGTGTGCTCTCAACTTCGGCGATCCCCCCAGGGAGTGGTCGATTGAGAAATCACTATTCCTCCTGGGCAAAAGGATCGTTAACAGTAAGAAGTCCCCCCCCTTCAGGCACCATCAAGTCTTCCTTTTGATCAACAACAAGCTCAAACCCAAGTGGGCCCCGCATGAGGGCGATGAGAGGGTGATTAACCTTCTCTGTAATGCAACCTAGGACTCAATCAAGCTTCCCCTGCTTTGTGGGATTTGGGGGGTCCCGTGGGCACTAGTCCCCTTCTATTGTACCTTTGTTTCTTAATTTAATTCAAGTCCGGGAGAGTAGGCTATTGCCGAACTTCCTTTATGTTAAAAAAAAAAACTTCAAGAATGCGGAATTGTGTCCACTATAGGAGTAGGGAACGTTGCAGTCCAAGAGACATAGTTCAAATACTCGTACTTGTATTCTTTGTCATTATTTGTTTTCTAATCTTATCTATGTTGGTCTTTGATATATGTTAGTTATAAGAAAACATATATAGGATTGGTTAATCATGAATTTTATTTGAAATCGATCACTTGTGAGACCTGCATACAATAAAGATGCACTTTTTATCATGTGGGAGCAATAGCTGTTATGGACCTTCTCTCATGATGATTTTTTGCTTCAAAATAGCATAGAGAGTGGTCACTATTATGGATGTTTGATTGGAAATATGGAGTTGTGGTGATCTTGTTCCCGATGATGGGTGCTTGGAATTGAAAGGTATCGCTTTACACCTTCGATTGATATGCCATTGAGGAGTAAAATGAATGTATAATAAGATGGAGTTCAAAGCTATTAGAAATGAAGTTTTGAAACTAGAATGTATCTTTAATATTCATAACATTCATCCGACCACAAAAGGAATTTTACACAAAGATAAGTAGCCCCATTTATAAGATTGGGATGTGAATACTTAATGTATCATCCTTGAGAACACGTCATCCTCTCACTTTCGATCCTATTATGACGAAGAAGCTTGAAAACCATATTCAACTTTACTTATTTGCTAACTGAAAAAGAAATTGTAATTATTTCTCAGAATTTGTAAAACCTTTGTTCTGTGGCGTAGTACAATGGTAGCTAGCGTTTGATTAAGACCTATAAATATCTTGGATCATAATAATGTGGAAAGCATGTGGAAGGTCAACGAGAACCTTAATCGTGAAGAAACTCAAAGAATACCACAAGGTGAAATTTTATTATATGATTGTAATGATATGGTTATATTCGAACAATCTCTTGAGGTAGGCGATGTAGAAAAAGAATGCTGTCTATTCTCCAATGCTCCTTAAGGATTGACATATTCTGTTGTAAACTCTTCACTTGTACTTGAATAAATAGAGTAGGTGTATTTTATTATCCACATGCAAAGTATAGAAGAAGTAATCCAAAGTACGCACTTAGCAATGAGCAAACAATTCCATAGCCAAAGGGACTCTCGTCATAAAAAATGTTCTTTGTCTTAGATTACTCGATAGAATACCAAGGAATTTAGAGGTGAAAATTCGCATATTATTCACCAATAATAAAATAATCAACTAGCAATAATGCAACCTAGTAGAAGAGATTGGAAATAGGCGCCGGTATTAGACAAAATCAAGCAATCTACTTTTCGATCATGCATATCAGCGGTGTGGCTTCTTCGGACCTTCAAAATGTTGAGAGGCCTCCTCTAATGCCTTTGGATCCAAAATCAACCACTCAAAGACCACTTTTAGAGCTATTGTTGGGATCCAACCTAACCTTCTCTTTGAACATGGCTGCCAAAATATTTCCGGAGGCCAAATCAAATGAATCTTGGTGGTTGGGCAATGGTTATTAACACATTCCTCATTTTGTCGACCATTTACTTCCTCTCTTGTTGGAGACGAAATGAGCAAGAGCTGTCCAAACTGAAAAATAGTTGCAGAAAGTGCCTTTGGATGGGAGACCACGACACGAGGAGGGTGCCTAAAATCAAATGTTTCATCTGCACTAGCCAAAGGGATAGTCGGGGCCTTGGTATTTTGGACATTGGGTGCATGGCTAACCAAACTTGCAACAGAATGGATGATTAAGGCATGGCGCAAGGGCAAGACTTCGTGGGCGAAATTGATCTTCACAAACATGGACGTGTTGACTTTTGTCGGATTCTTGAACTGGAAGCATCTTGACATTTTGACCCTTTTGTTTTTTCGGATCCCGATTTTCTTGAAAGGCTCAAATCGAGTGTGCTCCCTATGTAAGAGTTGGAATAAGTCAAAAGCTTCAAAAGAATCAATGAAGATTGGAAGTGGGGAACCGATATCAAACACAATGACTCTATCTCGCTTCCAATTCATGGCATCAGGAACGTTGAATCTTGGAACATTCGAAATGCTAAGAGGCTCTAGAAGAAGGGCTTAAGAAAGATGTTTGAATCTTGGAACATTCGAAATGCTAAGAGGCTCTAGAAGAAGGGCTTCAGAAAATGTAAACATCTGTGGAAACAAGACACCAATCAATGGATCAACTTCAAGGATATTGACTCTAGCATGAGCATTACTTATGAAGAATGGAATATTTTACGAAGCAGACATCTTGCTTGGGACCGTTCTAAAGTCCATCTTCTCATGGGGCACGAGTCACCATGCACGCTGGCTTTGAGATGGCATAATGGTAATTGCCTAACAAAAATCCCAAATATCAAACGAAACATTGATTATCTAGTCAAGCTCAACAAGAAGTGGTTCCTGTTTTGGATATGGCTGTGATGGGAAATAAAGTTCATGACTATCTGGCACCCTCTCATAGAAAACAAAATGTATGTCCTCTTATGGCAAATTCTTCGACGGGGAATCTGGACCAACTTAAAGGCTAGAAAAAGTTTTGGGGTGTCTCCCTGGTGCAAGTGTTGTTGCGTGACCATTGAAGATGCTCTTCACATCTTTTTTACTTGTCCCAAGTCCAATAGCTCTCGCACGTTGTCAGAAAGAAAATTAGACTAGAAACAAGCTCTACTCGGAGAAGCGATCGGCTGCTCGGTGACTCTCTAGACTGTTATACGAGGGGAGGTCCTCTAGAAGTTCTGGCAAGAAAAATGTGCTTATAACTTTTGCGACTCCCCAAAAGAGTGGTCGATTGAGAAGTCAAGGCTTCTCCTAGGTAATAGAATCACCAACTGGAAGAAATCCCCCCCCCCCCCCCCCCCCCCCTTTCAGGCATCATAAAGTGTTCCTTCGCATCAAGAACAAGTTCAAACCCAAGTGAGCCTTGCATGTGGGTGATAACAGGGTGATTAACCTTCTTTGTAATGCCATCTAAACACTATAAGATCAACCCCTACTCTGTGGGACTTACCGGGTCCCATGGGCACTAGTCCCCTTCACTTGTACTTTTCTTTTCCTTTTATTTAATACAAGTCTGGGAGAGTAGGCTAAGGTTGAACTTCCTTTATATATATCAAAAAAACAATTTCATCGCCAATCATACTCTTGCGATAAAAAGTGTTCTTTGTCGTAGATAACCCCATAGAATAGCAAGAAATTTAGAGGTGACAACTCAGAAATTATTGATCAATAGTTGAATTTTGAAATAGCGAATAATGCAATTTAGTAAAGGTCTATATCTTAAATGTACCTAGTAGATTTGCTTATATGGTTATACATGATAGCACTACCTTGAAGTTGAGGAAAAGCAACCTGCCCTACAGAGAAACCACAAATCATAACAGGTTTGTAGAGAAATCATAACGCTTTTGTAGACAAATCAGGAAGAAAAACTGGAGGATTCTGAAAGCCTTCGGAATAACTCAGCATAAGATTTTTATTTTTGTTGTTGAAATTTAACTTTGGTTTTGCCCAAGTATGTTTTAGCTTTCGCCCTTTTGTTATGTGAGTAAATTCAAGTACGTTATTATGTTATTCCCTCTCTCTGTCTCTCTCTCTCTCTCTCTCTCTCTCTCTCTCTCGCTCTCTCTCTCTCTCTGTCTCACAGATCTTCGATCCTTACAAGAATTGACCTTGAGTTCATTACAACATATGAAGACCCTATCACTCCCTCCGAATCTCCGGACGCTGAGATTGGAGAGCTGCGGCAGCCTCGCGAGCGTGGATGTGAGCGCAATTCACTTCTTTCTTTTGCCATTTTTTTCGTTTGTTATCACTCACATCAAACGGTGTTCCATTGCCTCAAATGTATGTATGTATGTATTGCAGGGTTCGCTCTCAAACTTAGAGGAACTCAAGCTATACGCTTGCGGCAAGCTGAAGAGGTTTCCAGTGCTTGGAAGTTCGCTGGTACGATTGACAATTGATGAATGTCGTGAACTTCTTCTGGATGATGACGACTGCTTGAAATGGAAAGGTATCGCTTCACACTCAGTAGCGTATACTCACATTGAACTCTTCAAATTGAACCTATAAACTACAATTTGAATGCATGATATGCGGAATTCTGAGCAAAAGCAAATGGCGGTATGAAACTAAAATCTATGAATTTATGATAATCATAGCATTCGTAAGACCACATAATCGACTCTACACAAAGACAAGAGTTCGGTGTCAGTACTGAATGCACGATCCTTGAAAACTTGGGTGTCACCTTTCTCAACTTCGGTGCAAAGTAACGTTCCTTATACTCAGCAGATTTCAACACCTAAATGAGCCTAAACACTTTTGATGCGGATACTTAGTGAAATGAAGTTTGGACATTCATAAACTTAACTTAGATTATGCCGATAACTCTGAAACCGATCGAACTTATTTCTCAGGATTTCTTTAAACTTTATATAACATTTGTGTGTCTTGGTACCCATTAGAGTTCTTATGCACGATTAAGCTTGAGTTACAAAGCACCTTTAAAATTTTATCATCCCCTTCATGAGTCATACCTATCCTTTTAATGTCATCGTATTCATTTACAAAGATCACCATAGTTAAGAATAGAGGGTCCCTTTACTTATGTGGATTTTGTTATATAATCCTTTTCTGATTTACATGCGTGCACGGTTCAATCATATATATGCTTCTCTCTTCCATTCTCAAATCATGTAGGTGACGCTTCAGGTTAGCCCTTCTTTCTTTTGGGCAATGGAACAAGTCTGCTAACCCATCTCAAGCTTCCTTCGATTTCGTAGAATGTCTAAGATGGGGTCGGCGATGCAGAAAAAGGATGGTACCTATCAAGAAAGTAACATTAAATAGCTAGAGCTTGGTGCGGCAAACAATCTGTATATAAGCAATCTTTCATTGCTGCTCAAGGATTAACAGCTTCTGTTTTAAACTCTTCAATTGAACTTGCATAAATAGAGTAGGTACAGTTTATTATCCACATGCAGAATATCTCTAGGAGTAATTTAATGTACACACTTAGCAATGAGCAAACAATTTCATAGCCAAAGATACTCTCGTCATAAAATGTGTTCTTTGTCGTAGATAACCCGATAGAATATAGAGGAGGAAACTTTTTTTTATTCTAGTTATTTGGCTTTGCTATTTTTTTGATATCTTATTTTATGAACATTCTCATTCTATAAACAAAGTAGGAATTTATATAGAATTTATAATATATATGTACTTCAATCCTTTGACCATGTTCATATACACATGGGTATTCTATGCCCACTATGTGTTTAGGTGGTGCATTATATCTTGCTACCTTTTTAGATGATGTCGCTTGGAATGGATGGATGTATCCTAATACGTCTAAGATTAAGGCATTTCTTACATGTAGAAATGGATTGCTTGAATTGAGATTGAAAAGGGAACTAAAGTCATAGCTATTCATTTAGATAGTGGAGGTCAGATCACATGCCATGAGTTTAGAGTTCTTCTCAAATCTAGAGAGATACCCAGAGAGCTCTTAATTTCTTATATGCTTTTACAAAATAGTGCAGCAAAAAAGAATACTATTACTATTAGGATAAGATGGTATCTATTTTGCATCATGCTAACTTTAGACAAGGATTTTAGGTAGGTTTGGTTTTCTTTTCATCTGAATAAATGTTTGCTGAATATTCTTGAAGGTTCGAAATTGGCACAAGAGTGTTGAATTGGGAAGCCAACACATTATGATCATCCCTGTTTGGCTATGGAGTATATGTTTCTTAGAAGCAATTAGGGTCATTCTCTTTACACTTAGACCCGTCATATGGTAACTTGATATGTTTGGGTCTTTACGCTAATGATATGCATATTGTGCGACTGTCCTCGATAGACTTGTCTTTTTTAAAGAAAAGCTTGAGTCACACTTCAAGCATGGGAGATTCAATTGATGCCAAACATATACTTGGTATGAGCATTAATTTTGATAAGAGTAACAGATTCATTTACTTATCTTAGAGTGAGCACATATCCAAAGTACTTTTCAAGCTCAATATGCATGCTGGAAAGTGATTGAGTACACCATTGCCTAGACATGTGCGATTAAGCAAGGTTGTTTTTCCCAAATTTGATAAAGAGAAGGAATTCAGGATAAAAATTCCTTATGAATCTATAGGTTATGCTCTCATGTGTTCTATGGTACCTAACAAACAACATATAACTAAAGCTAAGATTTAATGCTTGGTTATAGGTGATGCATCCATTATTGGATATGCAGAATTTGACTATGCTAGTTCTAAACAAAATAAGAAGACAATTTAAGGTACTTCACTAGTGATGTTATTTCTTGTAGGTCTCATCTTCAAGAACGTGGAATTGTGTCTAGTATAGGAGTAGGGAACATTGCAGTCGAAAATACATAGTTCAGATACTCGTACTTGTATATTCTTTGTCATTATTTGTTTTCTAATCTTATCTATGTTGTCCATTGATATATGTTAGTTATAACAAAACATATATAGGATTGTTAATCATGAATTTTATTTGAAATAGATCACTTGTGAGACTTGCATACAACAAAGATGCACTTTCTATAATGTGGTAGCAATAGCTGTGATGGACTTTTTCTCGATAATGATTCTTTACTTCAAAATAGCATAGAGAGTGGTCATTATTATGGATGTTGGATTGGAAATATGAACTTGTGGTGATCTTGTTCCCGATAATGGGTGCTTGAATTCGAAAGGTATCGCTTTAAACCTTCGATTGGAATGCCATTGAGGAGGAAAATGAATGTATAATAAGATGGAGTTCTAAGCTAATAGAAATGAAGTTATAAAACTAGAATGTATCTTTAATATTCATAACATTCATCCGACCACAAAAAGAATTTTACACAAAGACAAGTAGTCCAATTTATAAGACTGGGATGTGAATACTTAATGTATGATCCTTGAGAACACGTCATCCTATGAATTTCGATCCTATTATGACGAAGAAGCTTGAAAACCATATTCAACTTCAGTTATTTGCTAACTGAAAAAGAAATTGTAATTATTTCTCTCAATTTTATATAACCTTTGTTCTGTGGGGTAGTACAATGGTAGCTAGCATTTGATTAAGACCTATAAATATCTTGGATCATAATAATGTGGAAACCATGTGGGAAGGTCAATGAGAACCCTAATCATGAAGAAAATCAAAGAATACCACAAGGAGAAATTTAATTATATGTTTGCAATGATATGGTTATACTCGAACAATCTCTTCATGTAGGCGACGTAGAAAAAGGATGCTACCTATCAAAAGAGCAATGGTAAATAGCGATAACTTGATGCGGCAAACAATCCGTATGGAGGAATTCTCCAATGCTGCTTAACGATTTACATATTCTGTTGTAAACTCTTCACTTGTACGTGCATAAATAGAGTAGGTGGATTCTATTATCAACATGCAAAGTATCGTAGAAGTAATCCAATGTACGCACTTATCAATGAGCAAGTAACTTCATAGCCAAAGGGACTCTCGTCATAAAAAGTGTTCTTTGTCTTAGATAACTCGATAGAATACCAAGGAATGCAGAGGTGACAATTCGCATATTATTCACCACTAATCAAATTTTCAAATAGCAGATAATGCAACCTAGTAGAGAAGATTGGAAATGGGCATCCGATATTAGACAAAATGACTCAATCTAGTTTCCGATCATGGACATCATGGGTATGGCTTCTTGGGACCTTGAAAATGCTGAGAGGCTCTTGAACAAGGGTTTCAGACATTGGATACACTTTTAGAAACCAGAAAGTGGCCAGTGGATCAGCTTTGAGGACATAGACCCTGAAATAATAGTGAACTAGGAAGAATGGAATCTCCTTTAGAGCAAATGCATCACTTTGGAACGATCTAAAATGCAAGTTCTTATTGGGCAGGATCCTTCATGCCATGAGGGTTTTATTTGGCACAACGGCAATTGCTTGTCCAAAATTCCTAGAATCAATGTGAACACAGACTATCATATCACGCTCAACAAGAAGTGGTGTCTGACTTGGATAAGGTTACATTGGTATTTGAAGCTCATGTCTATCTGGCATCCCCTCATCGAGATCAAAAATTCGATGCTCATGTGGCAAATTCTCCACCATGGCATCTCGATCAATCTAAAATCTAACAAAGTTTATGGGGCTCCATTGTGGTGCAAGTGATGTCATGGAAAGATTGAGGATTTGGTTCATGTCTTCTTTGCATGCCCCAAGTCTCTTCAGCTCTGATGGACCCTTGGGATTATTTTGAGGCTTCAAGAACAAATCACCCAGAAGCAAGCTCTGCTGGGTGAAGCGATCGACATCTCAACTGCACTGTGGAATGCTATAAGAGGGGAAACACTCTGGAAGATTTGGAGGGAGAGGTGTGCCTACAATTTTGGACAACCTCCTTAAGATTGGTCGATCAAGAAGTTTCTATTCCTCCATGGCAAAAGAATCTCCAACTCCAAGTGGTCTCCAACCTTTAGGCATCATAAAGTGTTTCTCATCAACCACAACAAGCTTAAGCCTAAGTGAGCCCCACATGAAGGGGATGAGAGGGTTATTAACCTCCTTTGGGATATGCTCTAGATCAACATGTCCTGCCCTTGCTTTGTGGGATTCGGGTGGTCCCAAGGTGACTAGTCCCATTCACTTGTAACATTTTCTTCCTTTTTAATTAAAGTCAGGAAGAGTAGGATCAGACCGAACCTTGTTTTGTTAAAACAAAAAAGAAAATAATGCAAAGGTCCATATGATGAATTAATGTACTTGGGGAACGCCTCATAATATACCTAGTAGCTTTGCTTATATGTTTATACGTGATGGCACTATGTTGAAGATTCTTCATGTCATAAGGTGCTAGGAGAGAGAGGATGCAAAGGCGCCAAATGATATGGTCCTTATGATTCAACTTAGATCCTACAACTACAAATTCAAGCACCCTTGCTTATCAAAGTTCAATTTCAAGCATTGGATTCATCCACCGATCTAGTGGCTACAATGAAAAGGTGTAATTTGCGGATCCCTTGAATCTCTACCATACATATCAAACAAATCCAAGGGCCGAAAGAAATCGTGCCTTGAATTTTTCCAATCAACATTAGCTTTTGGATCTTGGAGCAAAATCAAGGGCTTTGATTCATTTCCAAGGCTTTCAAAACCATTCAAATAACTAAAACCATGTATTTTAGGTGGTTTTCTACTCTTTGACCAAGAAAAACAAGGGAAGCATATGCCTAGTTTATGTGATTAAGGGACTAGATTATGTCCACGACCCTCTTCTCATTGTTTCACCATTAATCATCCCTTAGTTTAAAAGGCCCATGGAGGACTCATTTTCTCCCCTAATGCCTCTGGATCGAAAATCAACCACTTAAAGACCGCTTTTAGAGCTATTATAGGGATCCAACTTGACCTTCTCTTTGAACATGGCTGCCAAAACATTCCCTCGGGCCAAATCAAATCAATCTTGGTGGTTGGGGAATGGTTATTAACACATTCCTCATTTCGTTGACCATTTACTTCCTCTCTTGTTGGAGACCAAACGACCAAGAGCTATCCAAACTAGACAATATTTAAAAAAATTGCCTTTGGATGGGAGACCACAACAAGAGGAGGGTGCCTAAAATCAAATGGTCCATTTGTACGAGCCAAAGGGATAGTCGAGGCTTTGGTATTCAGGACATTGTGTGCATGGCACCTAACAAACAACACATAACTAAAGCTAAGATTTTATGCTTGGCTATAGGTGATGCATCCATTATTGCATATGCAGGATTTGACTATGCTAGTTCTAAACAAAATAAGAAGATAATTTAAGGTACTTCACTAGTGATGTTATTTCTTGTACGTCTCATCTTCAAGAACGTGAAATTGTGTCCAGTAGGAATAGGGAACGTTGCAGTCGTAGAGACATAGTTCAGATACTCGTACTTGTATATTCTTTGTCATTGTTTGTTTTCTAATCTTATCTATGTTGGCCTTTGATATATGTTAGTTATAAGAAAACATATATAGGATTGGTTAATCATGAATTTTATTTCAAATAGATCACTTGTGAGACTTGCATACAACAAAGATGCACTTTCTATCATGTGGGAGCAATAGCTGTGATGGACTTTTTCTCGACAATGATTTTTTACTTCAAAATAGCATAGAGACTGGTCACTATTATGGATGTTGGATTGGAAATATGGACTTGTGGTGATCTTGTTCCTGATAATGGGTGCTTGAATTCGAAAGGTATCACTTTAAACCTTCGATTGGAATGGCATTGAGGAGGAAAATGAATGTATAATAAGATGGAGTTCTAAGCTAATAGAAATGAAGTTATAAAACTAGAATGTATCTTTAATATTCATAACATTCATCGGACCACAAAAAGAATTTTACACAAAGACAAGTAGCCCAATTTATAAGACTGGGATGTGAATACTTAATGTATGATCCTTGAGAGCACGTCATCCTCTGAATTTCGATCCTATTATGACGAAGAAGCTTGAAAACCATATTCAACTTCAGTTATTTGCTAACTGAAAAAGAAATTGTAATTATTTCTCTCAATTTTATATAACCTTTGTTCTGTGGCGTAGTACAATGGTAGCTAGCATTTGATTAAGACCTATAAATATCTTGGATCATAATAATGTGCAAACCCATGTGGGAAGGTCAATGAGAACCTTAATCATGAAGAAAGTCAAAGAATACCACAAGGAAAATTTTAATTATATGATTGCAATGACATGGTTATACTCGAACAATCTCTTCAGGTAGGCGACGTTGAAAAACGATGCTACCTATCAAAAGAGTAATAGTAAATAGCGATAACTTGATGCGGCAAACAATCCGTATGGAGGAATTCTCCAATGCTGCTTAACGATTTACATATTCTATTGTAAACTCTTCACTTCTACGTGCATAAATAGAGTAGGTGGATTCTATTATCCACATGCAAAGTATCGTAGAAGTAATCCAGTGTACGCACTTAGCAATGAGCGAACAACTTCATAGCCAAAGGGACTCTCGTCATAAAAAGTGTTCTTTGTCTTAGATAACTCGATAGAATACCAAGGAATGCAGAGGTGACAATTCACATATTATTCACCACTAATCAAATTTTCAAATAGCAGATAATGCAACCTAGTAGAGAAGATTGGAAATGGGCAGCAGATACTAGACAAAATGACTCAATCTAGTTTCCGATCATGCACATCATGGGTATGGCTTCTTGGGATCTTCAAAATGTTGAGGGTTTTAGACATTGGATACACATCTAGAAACGAGAAAGTGGCCAGTGGATCAGCTTTGAGGACATAGACCCTGAAATAATAGTGAACTAGGAAGAATGGAATCTCCTTTAGAGCAAATGCATCACTTTGGAACAGTCTAAAATGCGAGTTCTCATTGGGTGGGATCCTTCATGCCGTGAGGGTTTTATTTGGCACAACGGCAATTGCTTGTCCAAAATTCCTAGAATCAATGTGAACATAGACTATCATATCACGCTCAACAAGAAGTGGTGTCTGACTTGGATAATTTACATGGGGATTTGAAGCTCATGTCTTTTTGGCATCCCCTCATTGAGATCCAAAATTCGATGCTCATGTGGCAAATTCTCCACCATGGCATCTTGATCAATCTAAAATCTAACAAAATTTATGGGGCTGCATTGTGGTGCAAGTGATGTCATGGAAACATTGAGGATTTGGTTCATGTCTTCTTTGCATGCCCCAAGTCTCTTCAGCTCTGATGGACCCTTGGGATTATTTTGAGGCTTCAGGAACAAATCTCCCAGAAGCAAGCTCGGCTGGGTGAAGCGATCGGCATCTCAACAGCACTGTGGCATGCTATAAGAGGGGAGACACTCTGGAAGATTTGGAGGGAGATATGTGCCTACAATTTTGGACAACCTCCTTAAGACTGGACGATCAAGAAGTGTCTATTCCTCCTTGGAAAAAGAATCTCCAACTCCAAGAGGTCTCCACCCTTTAGGCATCATAAAGTGTTTCTCATCAATCACAACAAGCTTAAGCCTCCTTTACGATGTGCTCTAGATCAACATATCCTACCCTTGCTTTGTGGGATTCGGGTGGTCCCAAGGTGACTAGTCCCATTCACTTGTAACATTTTCTTCCTTTTTAATTAAAGTCGGGGAGAGTAGGATAAGGGCGAACCTCCTTTTCTTTAAACAAAAAAAAAATGCAAAGGTCCATATGGTGAATTAATGTACTTTGGGAACGCCTCATAATATACCTAGTAGCTTTGCTTATATGTTTATACATGATGGCACTATGTTGAAGATGCTTCATGTCAAAAGGTGCTAGGAGAGAGAATTCAAGATTAGTGACTTGGGAGATTTGTCATATTTTTTTGGGAATGGAGATTTCATATACTCAACATGGAGTATATGTGACTCAAGAAAGGTATTCGAAGAATTTGCTAATCAAATTTAAAATGGAATGTTTTTTTGGTGCAATTAAGCCCAAGCCTACATACTTGATGAATACACATAAGCTTGATGTATTAGCATATCACTTGAGAAGCTTTATATGTACAACCTCTTATAACTTTGAGTTTAAATACCCATTGTAAAAGGTTAATAAACCCATGAGGAGTTAGCACACATCTATCTCGTATCATTTGGTAGTTCAATTCAAGAGAGAATCAGTCCTATAATTTAGGATTACTTTTAGGTGGAGATTTGAATTCAAGCTCAAATCCTTGGCTCCAACAAAAAGCTATAAAAGTTGAGATGAAAAGCCTGCCTGCATCTCAAGGTTCTAAGATTATTTCCATGTACCTTCATTACAAAGAGAAGCTCATACCATAGCTCACTCATTCCTCACTCATTGAGCAATGCCTTATCGCCAATGACTTTGAAATTTTACATAATTTAGTCAATACATGTTCATTACTTCCTACTCTCATATCTCTATCACACCATCAAAATAGTGATTTTACCTGAGCTAGTTCTCACTGCATACTGCATCATTTTGCTTGATTTAAAGCATGAAATCTTTTCCATACTGTCTATTTTACTCCCATAAAGTTTCATCTACAATGGTTCACTCGATCGTTAGTTATTAATCAAACATTGCTTACTCTTCTGTGACTTTTGAGGCTCGTAAAAGTCGGGATATATCTTCAACTTGCTAAACATAATTCTTGGCATATAGTTTATAACTTTATATGATTCCACTCCTGATTGGTAGCTTTTTAAACTACTTGAAGTTCCCCAAAAGGAATTTTATTAATTTCTGATGTACTTAGAGAGTTGTACAAAACTCTAAATATGCCTACCTATCTTTTTTATCCTATCATTTGAGCATCATTTTCCAAGCAACATATATGATCATTTATGCTTATTAGCTAGCTAAAGAGGTGCATAACACTCTCCAACCATAACTTATAGTAGGTTTGAAGTAGGTTTTAGATACACTAACTCATCTCTTGTGATTATCCACCATCTCCTTCAACAGTGGTATGAGAGCAAGCATAATCAAGATGGGAGATGGATTTCCATCCTTCATTGACAAATTGGACAGGAACAACTACTCAACATGGTCCCTAAGGATGCAATCATACCTTCAAGGGAGAAGCTTATATGGATATATCTCAAGAGATGAACACATGCCAATCTTCAGGAGCAAGAATCAACCAACAAGGGAAGAACAAGAGAAGTTAACTACATGGTGTACAAAGGATGCTCTTGCAAGGTTGTAGTTACTAAACTCAATCTCTGATTTCTTATTACCACATGTTAGAAATTGTAAGACCTCCAAAATACTTGGGAATTGCTTTCATCATACTTCTCCTTCAACACAAGAGCTAGGAAGAATTAGTTGCGGATGGAATCCACAACTCTCAAGAAGCAATCAAAGCAAGGAGTGGCTAACTATGTAACCAAAATGAAGGATGTTGCAGACCAGCTTGCAAGAATTGGAGCAGAGATAGAGGAAGAGCACATAGTGAGGTAGACCATCAATGGGACTAAAGCTGACGACAAGTGGGAATCCTTCACCACTCCAATGGATCTCTACATCAATATGCAGATACCTAATTTCAACACTTTGATCGGACAACTCTTCACCCATGAAGCAAAACTCAACTCTTAGGCCCTTTATACAAATAAGAAGAAAGCTAAGGATAAAGGTAAAAGTAAGAAACAAGATGAAAAGGTTAGTACCTCTCAAGCCAATAATGTAGGAAGAGGAACAGGTGCTAGAGGTAGGGGTAGAGGAGCTAAGCAAGGTAGGGGGAGACCCTACAATAATTCACCATGCAACATATGTGGTTTCAACAACCACACTACTAAAGAATACTAGAAAAAATACAAGGAACCAAAGGGGAAGAGGCTTCCATAGAGGAAGCTATGGACAAAAAAGAGGAAGGTACAACAATGTTGGAGGCAACTACAACCATAACTACAATCAAGTCTACAACAACAACACCAACAACAACTATTAAGGAGGCTTTAGAGGAAGAAGGGACTTCAATAACTACATTGAAGATCAAGAATACTCTCTCCTTGTCATGAACATGAACATCCAAGCAAGGTAAAGATGATGACCATCTATTTTACATTGACTCAGGTTGTTCCAATCATGTGGCAAGGAATGTAGCACTCTTATTTGATCTTGAAGAACCAAAGGATAAGCATGAGGTACAAACAAGTGATGACGCCAAGCATTTAGTCAAGCAAATTTGAAATGTTAAGACATCATATGGTAGTATGAAGCTTTTGAACAAAGTTTTGTATGTGCCTACCATAACAAAAAATTTAATTAGTGTTGGGGAGATAGTAGAGAAAGGTCTATAGGTCAAGTTCACCAAGCATGGAGCATATGTGAAATGTTGGAGTTAGACGTCTACGGAAGCATGCGAACAACACAAGGAAGAAGAAGAAGCTTGGAACACAACACACAATACTAAATGTATTACTACAGATACAAAGATAAGTAGCCCATTAGGGCAGTAGGCGTATATACAAGCTGGGGGAAAAAACCACCTAAAGAGGGAAAAAAGTGCCCTGCCGGTCCTACAGTGTTCACACACATCACCACCTAAATATATCAACAAATCTTCCCTCAGAGTGATGTGGTGAACAAGTATCTGACACTCATGTATAAGGAAGTTCCAAGCTATGTGGAGATCACTCCACAAAAGGAAGTAAGCCCAAAGCTTTGCGAAAAGCTTCAAACATCTCCCTAGGGAGAGCCTTCGTGAAAAGGTCTACAATGTTCTCTTGTGTGGGCACATATGCCAAGCTGATCTCCCTAGCAGAGAACCTCTCCCTGAAATAATGATAATGCCCCTCGATGTGCTTAGTGCAAGCATGGAACACAGGGTTCCTCGCAACTTCCAATGCACTCTGACTGTTAGTGAAGATGGTGGTGGCAAAAGACTGACCAACACCCAAATCAACCATAAGGCATCTGAGCCACACACACTCAACAGTCGTTGTGAAAGCTGCCCTATACTCAACCTCACAACTCGAATTGGCCACAATAGGCTGCTTCTTGCTTAACCAAGCATGAAGCTAAAGCCACTAGTGGACATACGAGTGTCATAGCAACCAGCCCAGTCAGAGTCCAAAAAGACATGGAAATCTGGTGGTAGTGATCCCTCCTTGGGATAAAACAAACCAAGTAGTTGGGTACCACTCAAGTAGCGAAAGATGTGCTTAACCGCCTGCGAATGCTTGACTCCTAGGCAATGCATAAACTTGCTCATCTGTGAGACAACAAACTGAATATCTGGCCGAGTAATGCATAAGTAAATCAAGCATACAATAGCATGCTCATAGAGAAGAGCATCAAATGCATCTTGAACATCATGAAGACTCAGTCGTTAACCCGTTTCCATAGGAGTGGCAATAGGTTTATAGTCTTCAACGCCAAAATGTTGCAATAATTTGTCAATATATTTGACACAAAGCCATTCCACCATCAACGTGCATAAATTGAATGCCCAAATAGTGATGCAAATGCCCAAAATCAGACATCTCAAATGAGGCATGCAAATCAGCCTTAAAATCAGCAATATGCCTCTCATGAGGACCAGTGAGCAGCATGCCATCAACATTAACCAGAATGATAAGAAGTACATCATTAGCAATCTTAACATATAAGGTGCTTTCAGTTGGACTATTCTAAAAACCATGTGCAATTAGATAGGCATGTATCTTCTCATACCAAGCACGTGGTGCTTGCTTTAAACCATATAATGCCTTCTTTAACCTGCACACCTCGTTTTCATGCCCTTTCTGCACAAAGCCACAGGGCTGAAAAACATACACTTCTTCATGCAAGTCACCATTCAAAAATGCAGGTTTAATGTCCAACTGATGTACATTCCAACCATCATGGGTTGCGAGTGCACATATGCTCTGAACATAGCGAGATATAGGTGCAAAGGTCTCATCAAAATCAATGCCTCTTTTCTGTGCATAACCCTTTGCAACAAGCCTAGCCTTCTACTTGTCAACCGTTTCATCAGGCTTACGATTTAGCTTGTAAACCCACTTAGTTCCAATGGCCTTCTTTCCAGGAGGCAAGTCACATAAAGACCAAGTATTGTTCTTCATTATAGCATCATATTTAGATTGCATAGAAACCATCCAATTTTCTCAATGTTGTGCTTCCTAGGTGCATCTAACTTGTTTTCATGCAAGGTCTGCACGAGCCATTTTTGCATAGTTCTTGCCTCCTCAATGTCACCTCTCTCTTCAACAAGTGCATCATGTAAATTTGCATAAAGAATGGGATGATCTGCATGATCACATGAAACTTGCAAAGGCTGAGAAGTTGCCTCATTAGAACCAGCACTAGATTATCCATCTGTAAAAACAGGCAGCAAAGTATCATACATGTCTTTGGAGCTAAGAAATGTCTCCTTAGTACATGAAAGCAATGGTTGAATAGCATCTTCCACAAAAACAACATCACAACTAACTAGAATGCGTGTAGTCTATGGATAATACAAATGATAGCCTTTACTTTTAGAATTGGAACCAACAAAAAAACATTTTACTGCTTTATCATCCAATTTTTTGTGATGTTCTTGAGGCATTAATGCATATGCTAAACAACAAGAAAACACACAGATGAGCAACAGATGGCTTGCAATGATGCCAAGCCTCATATGGAGTGATAGACTGCAGCGCCTTAGTGGGACACCTATTAAGTACATATACTACACATATGATAGCCTCAAGCCAAAACTTATGTGGTAAAACGTGACTCTTGGCCATACACCTCGCCATCTCCATGAGTGACTTGTTATGTCAATCAACAACTCCATTCTATTGAGGTGTATACGAAACTGTACACTCATGTTTTATCCCAAGTTCAACTAGAAATGCATTAAAATCAGAAGCTATATATTCCCCCCTCGATCAAAACAAAGATAGATAGACAAATAGATAGATATATAAATAGATAGATAGATAGATAGATAGATAGATAGATAGATAGATAGATAGATAGATAGATAGATATATAGATACATAGATAGTAAGAGAGATAGATAGATAGATAGATACATACATACATACATACATACATAGATAGATGGATGGATAGATAGATATGTAGATAGATAGATAGATAGATAGATATATAGATAGATAGATAAATAGATAGATAGATAGATAGATAGATAGATAGATAGATAGATAGATAGATAGATAGATGTTGGATGTGATGGCTAGATACAATCAGAAGATCAAGCTGGTGCTGCAAATCCTGCTTCACACCTGCCCTCCTTTCTCTTCAGATATACTTAGGAGACTCCTTGAGCTTCCAAATGACACCAAGAAACTATATATGTGCTTTACAAATCAATTGTGTAATGACCAAATCAAAACAGATGATTTTGAACCTTCACAAATTCAAAAAACCTTTCTATTCCTGTAATGACACCTGCTCAGTCTTAAGCTTAGTGTGACCAGCACACTTGCAATTGGATTAATTCCTTCTGGGAGTATTAAATTAACTTAACAAGCTACCATTAGCAAGTTAAATCACTCCAATTAACAAACTATGCACTGAGAATGATCTTTAGCAAAATCAGAGACATCCCTGACTTTTTAGGAACTACACAGAAAAAATACCAGTGACTGCCTCGACTGTGATTTCTCCCAATTGGCTGAATAGAATGACTTGAAATTTTGTAGTGTTGTAGAATGCTTTGAGCTGGTTCCAATGAGCTTTGAATCATCCAATTCGGTTCAGTAGATCTTGAGATATGTCCTGTTGAAGTTGACAGACTTGAAGATGGTCACTCAGAGAAAACAGTGATAATGAATGTGAGTATATGTATTAAATCTATCAAATGTACATTCCCATTGGCAAGATATGTAATGCCCAATGGTACTCAGAGGTGTAGGCTAAAGAGTAGCTCTCACACACTCAATGATATGCTTGGATTTGCCTCGGAAAGAGTGTAACATGCCCGCGACTTTTACATAGTCTTTTATAGGAGTTTGAAGAGAGTTTGAATTTCAAAATTCAAATGTAGGCTCCCTCAAATTTCTCATCTAAACATATGGAGATATTCTCTCCATTCATACCTTTCAAATTCCACGATTTTTGAAGGTAGGTGTGATTACAAGAAGTCATATTGACTTTTACATGAAGTAAGAAGTAACTAAGCATAGGCATGAGTTCCTATGGTCTTCCTTCAAATGAAGTCTTCATAAATTAATCCAAACTCTTGTAAAATCTTCAAGGTTGATATCCAATGCTAAGCAATCAATGTCCAATCTTTATGTTGAGTCTTCAAGGTACAAGACAATGCCAAGTGTGAAGGCTTGTTTGCACCAACAGCTCCCCCTCAAGCCAAACACTTTGGCTCAAGTCTTCATCTCTAGTATTCAATGATTTCCTGCAATCCAATCATGGATTTAAACCTGCATAGCTTGCTCCCATCCAGAGCCTTAGTAAGCAAATCTGCACATTGTATGTTAGTAGACACATATGATAATTGGATTTCCTTGCTAAGTAATTTCTCCCTCACATAGTGGTAATGAACCTCTATGTGTTTTGTCCTAGCATGATAAACTGGATTAGCTGCTAGGTGGAGTGAACTTGTGTTATCACCAAATATGATAGGTGGCCTTGTGTATAGGCCCAATTCTGAATATAATAGCTTTAACCATATGGCTTCTTGAGTGGCATTGGCTAGCCCTCTGTACTCTGCCTCAGTAGATGATAGAGCTACTGTGGGTTGTTTCTTGGATGACCAAGAAATTGGTTTATCACCTGCAAAGCATATGTAACCAGATGTACTCCTCCTGTCATCCTTGCAACCTGCCCAATCTGCATCTGAGTATACTTTGATATCAATGTCTGATGAAATTGGAAAGTACAAACCATGATTTTGTGTTCCCTTTAGATACTTTACTATCTTCTTGGCTGCCTCCAAATGTGGTACTCTTGGTTTATGCGTAAATTGGCTAAGTACACTAACACCATATGATATATCAATCCTGGTTAAGGTAGCATAATTGAGACTACCTACCAAACTTTGGTAACCTGTAATATCCTTGAGTTCTTCTCCTTCATGTGCACTGAGTTTGTGGTTGACCTCCATAGGAATGTTTGAGACTTTGGCTTCCTGCAAATTAAACTTCTTGACCATGTCCTGAATGTACTTCTTCTGAGTAATAAAGATACCTGAATTTGTGTAGACCAATTCAAGTCCTAGGAAGTACTTCAATAATCCAAGATCATTGATCTTGAATTCCTTCATCATTTGACCTTTGATGTGTCTAATTCCTTGAACATCATTTCCTGTAATAATGATGTCATCAACATAGACACACAAGTATATTACCTCTGAATTGTTCTTCTTTATAAACAATGAAGTGTCTGCTTTACTCATCACAAATCCTTGATCTAGGAGATAGGTTGTCAACCTGTAATTCCATGCTCTAGGTGCCTGCTTCAATCCATACAGAGCCTTCTTCAATTTACAAACATGATTTACCTTATTGGGATCTTCATAGCCAGGTGGTTGTGACATGTAGACCTCTTCAGATATCCATCCATTCAAGAATGCATTCTTCACATCCAATTGATACATGTTCCAATTCTTGGATGCAGCTACACTCACCATAACTCTGATAGTTGGCATCTTGGCCACAGGAGAAAATGTCTCCTCATAATCAATGCCTTGGGTTTGTGCAAAACCCTTGGCTACCAACCTAGCTTTATACCTGTTTATTGTACCATCTGAGTTTCTCTTGAGTTTGTAGATCCATCTGGATCCTATCACCTTCATGGAGTCCTTCTTGGGTACCAAGTCCCAAGTATCACTCTCCTTGAGAGCCTCCATTTCTTCATCCATTGCTTCCTTCCATTCTGGTTTAGTAATTGCTTCTTCAAATGTACCTGGTTCTTCATTCAAGATATCCTTTGCAAGATATATAGAGTGCTTGGTTACAAGTGAAGTATCATACCCATACCTAATTGGTTTCTTCTTTTCTCTTTGAGATCTCCTCATGGCTTGAGTTGAGGATTCTGGATTATCTTCAAGTTGCTTCATCTTCATCTTTCCTTTGGATTTCCAAGCCTTGAACTCTTCAATGTTGATGGTGTCTTCATCATCTGAGCTTGTGTTCTCCTTCTGAGTTGGTTCTTCTCTGATAAGCTTTGGAAAGTCTTCTTCCATATCATAAGGTAGGCTAACTTTCCTGCACTCATGTTCATACCATGAATCATTTTCATCAAATATGACATCTCTGCTTACCTTGAAGCCTTTGTTTGAGGGGTTATAGAACCTGTATCCTTTCTGATTCAAATCATAACCAATAAAGATACACTTTTCAGCCTTAGGGTCTAGCTTTCCCCTTACCTGTGAGGGAATATGCACATATGCAACACACCCAAAGATCTTGTAATGATCCAGAGATGGTCTCGTACCATGCCAAGCCTCATAGGGTGTCATTCCATCAAGTGTCTTTGATGGCAACCTATTGATTAAGTATGTGGCAGTAGATACACTCTCTGCCCAAAGATAATTTGGTAGTTTTTTCTCATTAAGCATAGACCTAGCTGTCTCTACAATGAGTCATTCCTTCTCTCAGCTACTCCATTTTGTTCAGGTGAGTACCTTGTGGTAATCTCCCTCTTGATGCCTCTTTCCTTCAACAAATCTTCAAAGTCATTGGAGAAGTATTCTCCACCACCATCTGACCTTAGCCTCTTCAAATGTCTACCTGTTTGATTCTCAACTAATGCAAGATACCTTTTGAAACAATTAAATACTTCATCTTTATGTTTCATGAAGTACAAGACAGTCCATCTGCTATAGTCATCAATAAAGGACACATAGTACCTTGATCCAGATATGGATGGCTCCTTGCTTGGTCCCCAAACATCTGTATGCACCAATTCCAAGTAATCTTCATGCATAAAACCTTTCTTGGTATAGGGCAATCTGTGTGACTTACCAAATTGACAAGCCCCACACTTGTATATCATGTGTTGCTTGGATACATTAGGTATCCCAAGCACACATTGATCCCTGCTCATTTGTTTTATGGTCCTCTCTCCAATGTGACCTAATCTCTTGTGCCACATCTCCAATTCTGATAGGGTTTGATCCTTATAGTTGTACAAGGCAATATTCTTGGTATCCTCAAGTTCAAAGGTAAACAATCTACCTGATTTCTCTCTCTTTGCTATCCTTCTGAATCCATGTCTTGGATCCTCCACATATGCACCATGTTGAGTGAACCTGACCTGTAGACCCTTTTCAACAATCTGACCTACACTCATCAGATTCTTGGTGATTGTTGGAACATACAACACTCTGCTTAGTAAATTCTGATTACCATCAGTTGTTTTGACATTGCCTACTTTAACAACTGAATGTTTAGTGTCATCACCTGTCTGCACTTGGTGCTTGCCTTTGGGTTCTTCCAAATCAGAGAGTAAGGCAACATTTCCAGCTACATGGTTAGAGCAACCTGAATCAATATAGAACAAATGATCATCATTGATACCTGATTTAGATGTCATGTTCATAATCAACAAGGAATCATCTTGATCCTCTGCATAATTGTTGTAATCCTTTCTGTTCCTGTATCCACTTTGATAATTGCCATTGTGATTGTAGCTATTATTGTTGTAACTATTGTTGTAGCCATGGTAGCCTTGAGATTGATTGAATCTGCCTCTGCCTTGAGTGTATCCTCCTCTTTGGTGACCTCTTCCTCTTTGGTTCTTGTAGTTTTTGTAGCATTCATCTGTAGTATGGTTAGACAAGCCACAAATATTGCATGGAGATTGGTTATAGGGTCTCCCCCTACCTGACTTACCTCCTCTGCCCCTACCTCTAGATGATCTACCTCTCCCTGCATAGTTTGCTTGGGAGGTAGAGCCTTCTTCATCAACCTTCTTGCTTTTACCCTTGTCTTTAGACTTCTTATCAGTATATAGGGCAGAGGGATTGTTACCTTTTGATTGCTCTCCATTCTTTGTGATCTTTGCTTGATGTGTAAAGAGTTGTCCAGTCAGAGTTGTTAGATCAGGTGCTTGGATGTCCATGTACAAGTCCATTGCAGTGGTGAAGCTCTCCCACTTGTCATCTGCCTTTAGTCCATTGATCACTTGTCTGACTATTTGCTCTTCCTCAATTTCTTCTCCAACACTTGCAAGTTGATCTGCAATGTCTTTGACTTTGCTGACAAAATCTGAGACACATTGTTTTGATTGCTTCCTAAGAGTTGTAAACTCAACCCATAGCTGATTCTTTCTGGCCCTTGTGCTTGATAAAAAGTATGTTGACAAGGTTTCCCAAGTCTCTTGGGAAGTCTTACAGTTCCTTACATGAGGTAGAAGGAAATCAGAGATAGAGTTTAGAAGATATGACCTTGCCAAAGCATCTTTAGCACACCATTGGTTGAGCCTCTCATGTTCATCCTTTGTAGGTAGGCCTTTGGTTTTGAATGAGGGCAATTCCTCATCTCCTGATATGTATCCATACAAGCTTCTCCCTTGTAGATAGGTCTTCATTCTCAATGACCAAGCCTGGTAATTATTTCTATCCAATTTGTCAATAAAGGAAGGGAAACCATCACCAATGATTACCTTATTTGCTCTGATACCACTGTTGGATGTGATGGCTAGATACAATCAGAAGATCAAGCTGGTGCTGCAAATCCTGCTTCACACCTGCCCTCCTTTCTCTTCACATATACTTAGGAGACTCCTTGAGCTTCCAAATGACACCAAGAAACTATATATGTGCTTTACAAATCAATTGTGTAATGACCAAATCAAAACAGATGATTTTGAACCTTCACAAATTCAAAAAACCTTTCTATTCCTGTAATGACACCTGCTCAGTCTTAAGCTTAGTGTGACCAGCACACTTGCAATAGGATTAATTCCTTCTGGGA